>BPLR01003842.1:0-46452 GCA_021605095.1 Caerostris extrusa
AAAATGAATGCCTTATGAATTAAGTTACTGTCTAAAAAGTAAGACCAATTTTAAATTTTAAATTCACGGGATTATGGAATTTCAATATTTTTTTTTTTTTTGCTTTTTAGGTTTCTGGCATTGTCTTTGACATCTGTGTGAAATATAACGTCAAAATATTCATTAATCTTTGAGTTACGATTGGCTTTGTGAGACTAAAACTGATTACGGAAATTTTGAATTGTCTGATATAATTGAGCAAAGCACTTGCATTAAATTTTGTTTGCGGAAACTAATAGAATGTTGCAGAAGGCATTCGGTGAGCATTTCTATATCGGAAAGAAATGTTTACAAAGTTGTATAACAGTTTAACAGAGAACGCGTTGAAGACGTAGAACCCTCTGGTCGACCATCAACCACAACAGACGAAGCATGCATTGAGGATTGGTAAAAAAATTTGGCATAAGTGCATTGTGTCAGGAGGGGATTACTTTGAAAGCTATGAAATCAATTTGTAAGAATAAATAAATAGTTTTTGAAAAACATAATTGGTCTTACTTTTGGGCACAGTAGTATGTATTATTGAATTTTTAAAATGATTAGGAAGAAAATATGGAGAGAAAATATTATATATATAAATATATATATACTGAAATTAAAAAAAAGAATGCATTGTGAATTAAGTTAAGAAAATAAATTCTATGAATTTAGAAGTTAAATTCTATAAATTAAATATTTAAACAAAAAAACTATTATGAAATTTTATTATTTATCTGAAGCAGTTATTTAATATTTATTAGATCGCTATTCAAAATTAATTTTATTTAATTTTTTTGTGTTTAATTAATGGGACATCAAAACTGTTTTTTTTTTTAAATGGAACATTACAAGATAATCGAATGCATTAATTAAAATATATTTGTATTTGGTCATACGAAATGACTTTAATAGTCATAAAAAAAGTACATTTCTGTTAGAGAATGGAATGAAAAAACTGCTATGACAGATTATTTCTTAAGTTAAAAGATGAAGAAGTTGAGAAAAAAATTGGGTTTTTCTTTAGAAAACCATCAGAAGTGGAACTTCATCATTAAACCCTCGAGGACTATATTAGAATAAAAAAAAAAGTAAACAAATAACCTTCTTTTAAAGTATCTAGATGTGAATGAGGTATTCATTTCTTATAAAAAATATTGTTAATAAAACTGACTTAGAAAAAAAAAAATAAATCCTTTTATTCAGAAATATTTCCCTCTCTCCACGGTAGGCACTTTTTCCGCTGTTTTTGATGTGAAAGTTTCATACATTCAATTTATACCTTTTTATAGAGCAGATATCGAATTACCGGCTCAGAATTTGACTCTTTGTATTTGCTCAGTAGTTGAATTTTTCGTACCACAATTCATAATCTCGTGCATGCCTTCTTGGGCTATTTGAAAATTCTTTTTTTTTTTTTTTTTTTTTGTCATATGTGTTGTTTGATTTTTAGAAGTATGAGTGGGCATCGCTTTCTTTGTTTAATATGAAAAGAGAATAAGACGAGAAACATTGCACATTTTTGAAAAAGATGAAAAAAAAAGTAAAAAAAAAAAAAAAACTTCAGATCTGTATAAAAAAAGTTATATATGTATATCTATATATAGATTTTTAAAATGATTAGGAAACAAGTAATATCAAAATTTTTTTTAAAGTTTAACTTTTTTTTTAATTAACTAATTTTTTTTTTTTCACCATATTGCAGAAAGTCCATTATAAATAAAGTTGAAATTTTCCTCTTACATCTGGCGCCATTTATTAGTAGATACATATAATATAAATCTTAAAACTAGAATTAATTAATGAATTAATGTTTTAAAAACTGTGTTAACATCAAGTGTTCATCCACTACAAGTTTCAAAAAATGTATTTGAACTTGAGTGGATGAATAAAAAGTATTTTATTAACATTTGAAAATTTGAACAAGATATATATAGCGAGTCTGTGAACTAATAGTAGGAATTGAAAAATAACAAGAAAATAAAAATAAATTAAATAATAAATTAAATAGAATTTACGAAGTAAACTTTATAAAAACATAATTATTTTTCTTGGCAATTACTATGTTTTTATTTAGTGTATTACCAAAAAAATTAAGATATAATTCTAATAAGTTCTTTTTTTTTAAATAAATTAAAGTATAATTTTAAAAATAAAATTAGCTGTAAAGTAAAATAAAAAAATTGCAATCAAAAAAAAAAAAAAATTGTCTGCTGTCATTTATATAGATGCTGTAATATTTTTTGTAAATTTTTTTTATTGAGCAAGAATGAAAGGGAGCTTTTTTGTATTTGTCTAGAAAGAATTATCTTCAAGTTAAAAAAAGTAAAAAATTGTGTTCGCTATCTAATATTTTTTTTTTAATTGTATTATTATAATGTTTATTACTGTAAAAAATAATCTTTAAAATTTATTTTTAGATTTTTTATAAGAAATTTCCCAAAATATAAAATATATTTCGTCAGTTCTATTAGTATATTATAAATAAATTTCAAAAAGCTTTAATTTTTTTACCAAACATATATTTGCACAGTACATTTGTTATACTAAGTAATATTATTATAGCTTCATATTTTAAATTATTTTAAACATTTGTTGAAAAAATTTTACGAATAAATTTAAAGAGCTACTTTTCTTTTCACTGTTATGCATTTATTAGTCATACTATTATAATTATTAAGCTAATATAATAGTTAATCTTTCATTTTACATTACGTTTAAAGATTTAACGTTTTTAAAAAAAAAAACCATAAATTTTTTAAATTTATAAGAACTTGACAAATAATGAATTTAAAATATTTTGCTTTAATTAACATTAAAATATCTTGCTTTACCATTCATGAATGAATCATTACTATTTTTTTTTAAATTTAATTTATTAAATTGAAATTGTTTTACAGTTATTTAAACAATTTTAATCACTTTTTTCTTATTTGCTAATGTAACACTTTTCTGCTTTCCAAATTAAATATAGAGATTTTCTTTCAACCTTTTTTAACTGGATTAAAACCATCTTCTGAAATACTGACTACTATGGCAACAGAAAATTAGCTTTTATGAAAGTTCAGCTTCAATAGAAAAATGTCAACCTACGTTGATGAGTTAATTACTTCCCGATGGTTAATCCTTTAAGTTTATTGTTAAGTTAAATTAGCGCAATCTAGGCATGTCAAAAATGACTTTTTAATTTGTAGCCATCATGCTTTAGTGGTATTATATTCAGGCCTTCGTGCAACTCTGATTTCTAACTTTTGTTTACTTCTACATCATTATTGGATTTCTAGAAAATTTAATTTGTGTTTTTGACAGTTAAGTAAAATAAATATTCATTTTCTACAAATCTTTATGCTTGTTTCTCTGATATTAAAAACTGTAATTTGATAAATATATTTAAATTAAAAATTTAGTTCGAAGTTATTTCAATTAATTCCTCACTGTCATAACCATAAATTAATTAATTATATTTATTGCTTCATATTAAATCTAATTAAAAATATTTTAATGCAATACTTATTTTTGCAATATTGAAAAAAAATAGGAAAGCTAATTTTATCACATATTTAAAAGTGGTTTATTTAACAGAATTCAAATTTGGCATTTTATTTTTAAATAAACAATTTAAATTATTGGTTAAATCCTAAATCCTTGGATATATTACATTAACTTTTGAACTCTCAACATTAGCAATTTCAAAAATGAAAAAAAAAAAAAATCATTATTGCAAAAGGCAATTTCAAAATGTATTTTCACTAAAAATAGAAAGAAATGCTTTAAGAATACATATTTATTAATTTTTAGATTTTGTCTTAATTTCAATACAGCAGGAATTTTTTTTTTTGTAAAAAAATAAATGATATTTGAAAATATTACCTTAATGTTGTTAAATATGGAATTCATTATTACCATTGTTTAAATATATACTTGAGATAATAGTAATGTGTGATTTTTTTTATAATGAGAATAACATTTAGAAAATTTTATTTTCATAAATTATTAATTATTATCAGTTTATTTATTTTTATTAATTTGTGACAAAAAATATTATTTGAGTAAATAGCATTTTTTAACATGGTAACCCTTGCTTATACACACTGTGTCAATATAATAAATTAAAAAAAAAATATTGTTATTTAATTTTGTCACTTAAATTAGTTAGTTAAATGTCTAATCAATTTCTCTAATGTCTTCAGACTTAATTCATTATTTGTGTTTGCAGTAATAAATAATTAAAATAACCTATAATAAATAGTTAAAAAATAATAATGAACAAAAAAAATACGATTATTTAGTTTTATTAAATTCCTATAACATATATTCAAAATCTGTACAATGTATTTATGCTTTTCCTATTTATAATTTGTATTGATTCTTTAAATAATAAATCATCAATAATTCAGTGATCTTCAGAAGTTATTGCTCATTGTTAAAATTTACCACCACATGATTTCACAAAATCAATATTTTAATATTTTTATTTTCGGTTAAAATAAACATAGCTGAAAAAAGAAATAAAAAAAACTTCATTTGGGTATGAATAGCTGAAGCAAAATTTGAAAATTCAATCCAATAAACAAGCATGAATTATAAAGAAATAACTTCCCCAGACGTACTACGAATGTGCATCCCTGACTTAATGACATTGTCCATGTCAGTGAAACTCATTTATTAAGCCTTTGAAAGTTGGTCGTTGTTCCAGTTAATGGCTTTCTGATTAGTCTGAAAACTCCCCTCATCCCTTGGAAGAGAAAGGAAAATATCTTGAAAAGTATTTTGTTTCGATCGGTTGAACCTTTGACCATTTTTTTGTTTTCCTTTGATTGACTACATTTAATGTTGGATTCAAAAGAAAAAAGCAACAGAAAAACATGCATTTCTTTCAAGCTAACTTTATTCGACCAAAAAATGTCGAATTTTTTTTTTTTATTTGGATGTTTCCTTTCTTCAGCACATTAAGTTACTTTACTTTGAGTATGTTTAGTGAATAAGAACCCACAAGGAAGCTGGAATCTTGTTCCTACTAATTTTTGTGTTTTTATACAATGGTTTTTGTATTCATTGAAAGGTCCCCCAATTAGCCTCCTGTGATTAGGAATTTTCGTGGGATTATGTATCTCACTTTTTTTCTGTTGCAATTAAAAAAAATTGGGTCTAGCATTCTAAATGTTAGTTTCAGAGTTGCATGCTAATAATAGTTTCCGTTTTTTCACATGTTATTTTTTTTATGTCTTTTATGTTTTTTTTTTTTTTTATGAATGCGGTATTTTTTTTTTTAAAGAAAATTAGTTAATTTAGCGTAATGCACAAGAGAGATGATGAAAGTGTGACATGAAAAGATATTAGCGATTACAAGATGCATTTAGTTTCTTTAAATTCTTTTAAACGATTTTAATGTAAGAATACAGCTTGTTGTTAGAGACGATTTTGAATTAAATATAAAGGAATTATTTTTATAAAAATGCAAAATCGTTTTTTTCTGCATCTTTCTGTTTAAAATGATGTTAATTTTAACTTTTGATTATTTATTTATTGATTGACTAAATTAAATATTTAGTAAAAAGTAGTTGAAAATTATTCCTGAGACTGTTTTAGGCATACTGAGTTTTCAATATTTAGTAAACACATGCTTGTAATGATAAAAACTGATATTAATTGTCAGTAAATTATTACATGTCCTTTTCGAATAAAAAAAGTAGCAGGTTTAAAAATTTATAATTCTTTTAAATAATCATTATATAAACATGCAACTATAATAATATAAATTTTTGATTTTATCTTAAAATTATAAATAACTAAAAATTATTTTACATTCCACTATCTAACGCAACTAATAAAGTGAATTATTTCTTTAAAATAACCTTGAACAATCAAAGTGAATTTCTAATTGCTTAATTAGATGGTACAAAATTATTTTTTAAATAACTATTTAATAAAAAAATGCAAAAATCGAAGCTAATAATTATGTGTTGATTACGTATACTGTTATTAAGACAAACATTAATAAAATTATACGTATTATTTACTCCAAAAAATATTTATTTGAGATTACCATTATTAATTAATATCATTTAAACACAAAGACTGACACAAAATTAGGAAGGTTCATGTAATTAACTACAATGATTTCCATTGTAAAAGATAAATTAAAAATCTATTATAAATGGTGTGTTTTAAGTCATATATTTCAAAATTCTGCAGGAGAGAGGTAATTATGTAAATGTAAACAAAGAACGTGCTTGCATGTTTTAGCGATAAAGTTAATACTTACAGCGCTTTACATTGTTCTATCATACTACTTCCATAGGTTTATACAGGAATTTCGCCAAATTATTAAAGCTCGGATAATTGTTATTATCTCATTTTTGAAAACATTATCTTCTTGATAAAAAAAAAAAAAACAATTATTATCAATTGTTTTCAAACAATATATATCATAATAATCTTAGTTACATATATTAATATTAAAAATATGGATTTGAAATTCATAAATGCTTAAAGAACTTACAATGTTTTTAAATACATTAAGGAATTAATTCAATGTCCTTAATTATGTATCATAAGATTACATGTTGAGTAAATAGATTAATTTTTGTTGAAGCAAGATTTACATATTTGTTTGTTGAAAAAAAATATATTTTTAAACAATGGGTATTCGGTTTAAGTATTTTATTCATAATTGTTGAGACTTATTAATTCCATAGTCTTTTTGTTAAGTAATGGTAAAATCAGCAACAAAGTTAATTATATTTTCAAATTCGGAATATTTGTCACAACTAGAAATTATTCATGAAAATATTTTTTATTACTTATACAGTTATAGAAATTAAAATACGCCGATGGGTTAGAGTTTATCGAATTTCATTAAGAAGTGTTGAATCTAAGTGAAGTTGTTGTTAAAACAAACAATGAAAAATGGTTAAGTAGATAAATTCATGTTGAAGCAAGAATTACATATTCGTTTGTTGACAAAAAATACATTATTATACAATGGTTATTAGGTCTCTATATTTTTATTTATAATTGTTGAGATTTATTAAAATTTATAAAAAAAAAAATAGCAAATTTTTTTTTTTTTATCTAACAATGGTCAAGTAAAAAAAAAAAAAATGAATAAAGTTAGATATATTTTCTAAGTAAGTTTTAAGAGTATTTGTTACAACCTGAAATTATCTATGAAATCATTTTTTTATAACTTTTATAACTTAATTATACAGTCAGTTATTGGAATTAAAATTCGCCAGTTGGATTAGAGTTAATTGAATTTCCTTTAGAAAAAAAAAATGTGCTGACTTTTAAAACTGAAAACGAAGTTCTTTTTTTTATAAAGAATGAAAATAACTTTCCAACAGATCATTCAAGTAAAAACATTAGAAACATTCGATCGAATACTACAGTTTTTAAAATTGTGTAATAATTGGAGGACCCTAACACCGAAGTGATTGGATCTCTTGCAGGAACAATATTTGAAAAAAATCAAAAACAAAACTTTGCGTTTTATAACTAAAATGCTTTCAAAGAATGCTTGTTTAAGATAGGCTTTCAAAGAATTTATGCTTCTAATGAATCATTTGAATGAAAGATGTTCAAAGTATGTATGTATAATTGAATAAAAATTTTATGAAATTGATTTTACCAGAAATCAATTACTGCGATCAAAGATGTAGAAAATTTTAAGAGGTCTTATTCAAAGATCCTTGAAAGAATATGCTATTTTTTAAGTAGTAGTCGGCAGATAAGCATCCACTATTCTAGATTATTTAAGAAATCATTTGTCAATGTTAACTAAAATTATACCAAAATGACAGTGGGGTAGATTTTGTATTTCACTTTGTATAACGTATTTTTGAAGAACAAATTAAATAGCACAAAGAATGCATATTTAGCACATTTCAATGTAATTCAAAATGTTTTTACAATATCAAATAAATATAAAAATAATAATTAATTAAAATAAGAAACTTTTGCATAAGAAAATTTTGTAGCCACATAAAAATACTACATAAAACCACTATTTAATTGCTAGAATTATTACATTTGTTAAATTTATTTGTTACATTATTTAACACACATTATTTGCGTTATTGTTAATTTAATTGTTACATTATACTCATTCTAATTACTCTATTAATAACTAATTGAAACAGCTCAGTGTTAAATTTCGTCTCATACAAGAAAAACAAAACAAAAACAAAATAAAGAAAATAATAATTATCTCTTAAGTTTCAAAGGATCATCTAAATAAGTGTTTTTTTTATTTTAAGCAAAAAAAAAAAAAATGAATGGCCATAAATAATTATTATAAAATGTCATAAAATTAACTATCGTAATCATATTTTTAGGGAAAATAAAACTTATCTTTTCAAAAATTCTAATAATTTAATTAATTCTGAGGAATTTAAACAAATATTCTTAGATTTGAATTCAAAAATTATATTTTAGATTAACTCAAATATTTTGAATAAACATTATTTTGTATGAAGTTAAACTTTATTATAATAGAAAACAAAATGTTAATGCATGCATCAAAAATTCGTCTTAAATAATTTAATATATATAGAAAGACATTCTGACACACGGTAGAGTGTAAAATTTTTAAGAATATTATAATAGTTTTCTAAATTAATAATATTCTAATTCAAATATATGATTAGTTAATTAATAATAAATTATAAATAGATGATAATTTCTTAAAATTGATCTTTATTATATTTTACTTTTTATTTACCTTATTTTTAACTATATTTTTTTATTCATAAAATTCGAGGCAAAATATGAAAATAAATATATATTTATGATATATTAAATATGTTAAATTCAAAAATATAGTTATAAAGTTTCTAAATAAGTACTAAAAAAACATATTCATTTTTATGAAGAGAAATCAAATAATAGTTCAAATTCATGCAAATTCAGAATTTTAGGACATTTTATTAGCAGGTGAAAGCTTTTTTTTTATATATATAAATATATATTTTTTTAGTTTTACCTCATGAAATGAGTAAGAAAAAAAAGGATTCTATTAAACTAATTTTATACTTTGAAAAGAACCCAAAATTTAAGTTTTTTGAAATAAAAGCATAAATTTACAGCATGCAAATATAAGTTATTAATATATTGAAAATTTGAGAATGGAAATACTTTTATTTATGTAAAAGCACTGTTCTATATTTTATAAAAAATGTAATTATTTAAAATTTAATAAAACTTTAATTTGTTAATTTTAATTTAAAATTTTGTTGTTTCTTAATTGAAATCGAACAAAGAAATTAATTAATTATTAAATATTGATATAAAAAGATCGAAGGAAATTATATATTAATATTTAATAATAGTACAAAGTACAGACATAGCAGACAAAGTATTAGAACAAAGTGCAGACACAAGAACAAACTTTCTTCAGTTTTTAAAATAAGTGTAGACTTTTGTTTTCAAAATATTTTAATTAATTTTACATTTTTGAAAGTATTATATAGATAACGAATTTTATAGGGAATTACAAATAAATATTAAATTTGTTTTTTTTTATTTCAAACGAATAAATCTATTTCAATCTAATTATTAAAAATATATTTGGGGCACTTCAATGAAGTTAAATTATAAATTCATAAAATTTATTTTGATCTTTTATTTAGTTATCAAAAACCATTAATTATAATATAGCTCAATAATTTTAATTAATTTTTGTGTTGTTTAACAATTTAATTCTGCATGTGAATTTATTACTTTTTTAAAGAGAATAAAGAGTTATCATGTCTTCATAAGATTTATTTTTGTCATTTATTTAGTTATCAAAAACCATTTATTATAATAAAATAGCGCAATAATTATAATTAATTAATTTTTGATTTGTTTAACAATTTAATAGTTTATGTGCATTAATTACTCTTTCAAAATGCATAGGATAATTATTATATCTAATTACCTAAAAATATTTGAACGCCTTTAATGAAATTAACGTACGTTTCTTAAAATTTATTTTGGTCATTAATTTAGTTATCCAAACCATTAATTGTAATAAAAATAGCTCAATAACTTTAATGTACACATGTATTAATTACTTTTTTTAAAATTGCAAAAGAGAATATTATGTCTAATTATCTAAAGGTATTTAACACTTGAATGAAAATAACGTATGTTTCTTAAAATTCGATCATTTATTTAATTATCAAAAAAAAATTAATTATAATAAAAATAACTCAATAATATTAATTAATTCTTGTGTTGTTTAGGAATTTCACTGTGCATGTGCATCATTAATTACTTTTTTAAAGTGCATAAGATAATTATTATATCTAATTACCTAAAGGTATTTTTCAGTGCTTCTTTTCAGTAAAAGTTATATTTTAACTTATCTTTCCCAAAATTGATTTTGGTCTTTTATTTGTTATCAAAAACCATTAATTATAATAAAAATAGCTAAATTATTTCAACTAGTTCTTGTTTTTATTAACAATTTAACTGTGCATATGCATTAATTACTTTTTTTAAACTACATAAGAGAATTATTATGTTACTGGAATCATGACAAATACTAAATTTTGCAATCATGAAAATTATCTTCTGTAATCATGAAAATTATAGAAATCAATTAATTTCCTTCCTCCACTTCTTGCATAAATTATTTGTTTTTACTTAATTATTATTTCTGCAAGACATTCAGTACATTATATTGATGCAATAAAATATCAGCCAATCTTCATGTTAAAAGCCATTTTAAGTTAAAAAATAAAACAAAACTAATAATATAATTTTTTTTTAAAGTCAGTTCCTACATTTTTCACTATATTGCAGAAAGTCCTTTACAAATAAAGTTAAAATTTTCCTCTTACATCTGGCGCCATCTATTAATAGGTACATGCAACTTAAATCTAAAAACATAAAATTAATTAATTAAATTTAATTAATGAATTAATATTTGAAAAACTGTATTAATATCCAGTGTCATCTACTACAAGTTCAAAAATGTATTTGAACTTGAGTGGATGAATAAAAAGTATTTTATGAACGATTGAAAACTTGAGCAAGATATACAAGGAGAGTTTGAACTAATAGTAAGAATTGAAAAATAGCTCAATAATTTTTATTAATTCTTGTGTTTAGCAATTTAACTGTGCATGTGTATTACTCACTTTTTAAAGTATATAAGAGATTTATTATTCTACTGGAATAAAGATAAACACTAAATTTTGCAATCGGGAAAATGATCCTCTGCAATCATGAAAATTATAGAAATCAATCAATTTTATTCCTCCACTTCTTTCCTTATAATTATTTAGTTATCAAAAACCATTAATTATAATAAAAATAGCTCAATAATTTTAATTCATTTTTGTATTGTTTAACAATTTAACTGTGCATATCCATTAATTATTTTTTTTTTTAAATTGCAAAAGAGAATTATTATGTCTAATTACATAAAGGTATTTGAGGCCCTTTAATAAAATTAACTTATGTTTCTTAAAATTTATTATGGTCAATTATAGTTATTAAAAACAACAATTATAATAAAAAAGCTCAATAATTTTAATTAATTCTTGTGTTGTTTAGCATGTACATTAATTATTTTTTAAAGTGCATAAGAGAATTATTATGTCTAATTGCCTAAAGGTATCTGATGTTTAACAATTTAATTGTGCATGAGCATTAATTACTTTTTAACTACTTTTTTGACTAATTAATTACTACTTACGGTAAAATTATTATCTTTATATAATATTTATTTTGAAAATTTTACTACATTATGTTAATGCAATAAAATACAAGCCAATCTTCATGTTAAAAGAAAAAAAAAATAATAATCTAAGAAGTTTTTTTTTTTTTTTTTTTTTTAAATTTGAAGATTACAACTGTAACTGCAACATTTTGATTCCAACCAATAAGCTCTCTTCCGAAATCCTCCTTGTTATACGAGTTCAAACAAAATGCAGCTTTACGAGAAAACCGATTACATTCCTGCGGGATCCAATTCCTCATAAAATTAAGAGAATACTTTTGACAAGTCAGATTTTCTCAGAGAAATTGCAATTATCTTTTCTTCTCTCTGAGCGACTGCGAGAATTGAAAAGATTTAAAAGATTTCATTTGTAATTTGAAGTGCTATGGGAGATAATCAATGAAAACTGTCTTTTCAATTCAAATCTACACTTGTGCAAACGAAGATTTTAATTTGAAAATCATTAACTGAATGAAGTGATGAAATTAGTTTCATTCATTGCTTTGGGCTCTTGTTAATCCTTCGCATATAAGCTCCATCTCATTAAGACGGAGTTTCAGTAAATTATTGAAAAATTCTTGTAACTTTAACGCTCGTAATTTAAATATTTATGTATTAGAATCATTGTGAAATGACATTTGAAGTAATTACGCGTTTCGAAATTCTTATATTTCTGAAATTTTATTGAATGATTGGCGTTGATTATTTGATGCTAAGGCATGCTTTTTATAATACATAAAACATAAAAACGAAAACCAATTACTTTCTGGAAAGGCATTCAATGATTGGCAATAAACATGGGTTGCTAAGATAATTATTTCTTTTGAAGTTTTAACATTAGTCTATATTAATCTAACAGTATTCTACACTAATCTAGTTTTAATTATTAGTCTACATTAGTTTTAAATCTACATTAGTCTAACAGTAGTCTACATTAGTCTAACAGAAGTTTAACAGTAGTCTACATTAAACTACATTAGTATAATAGTCTACATTAGTATTATAATAGTCTACATTAGTCTAACAGTATTAGTCTAGATTTAGTCTAACATTTGACTGCATTAGTCTAACATTAGTTTACATTAGTATAACATTAGTCTACATTAGTGTAATATCAGTCTACATTAGCCACATTTGACTGCATTAGTATAATATTAGTCTATATTAGTTTTAAGTACACTTTTTAGTCTGCATTAGTCTACATTAGTTTACATTAGTCTACATTAGTCTAACATTAGTCTACATTAGTTGTATATATATATAGTAATTATATATATATATATATATATATATATATATATGTTTGTGTGTGTGTGTTTATTGCATAAGTCTATAACTGTTAGCTTATTAAAGTAAGCCCCTCACGGAAAGTAAATCCTAAAACTAAAAATAAATGTTTCAAATAACTACGGACAAGTTTTGAAAACAAAGTTAAATAATTTTTCTATATGACTTTAACAGAAACGCCATCACACAATAATTCTAACAAATAACATTCCTGTACACTTTTTATCCAACTCCAAAAACAAGATAACACTTCGAACTGATATATTGAATACATCAAAAATTTAGAAAAGAAATACTTGTCAAGAGCTATTTCCCTTTTTTTAAACTTATCTCTAAAAATCATAAAGCTAACTAAATGCAAATGCAGATGCATTCTCTTTACTAAAACAGCGTTTTTTTCAGCATAATACGGTGCTGAATTTAGCAGATGACATGATAGGTATTCCTTTGTCTGGCCCACAATTTATGCATGCAAATCCTATGGGTCTACTATCTGACATCACGTGCAGCGGCCGTATCAGCTTAATTTCGGCTCGCATTGTTATTCGGCGAACAAAGTTCACGCTCCTACGTGAGAATTTCGAGAAATAGGTTTAAAATCCTATTTAGGAAGACATTCGGAGGCATGAGGTAGAAGATGGTCTTAATAAAGTTGGGTTTTAAATTTTTGGATATACGTGGAATTTTTTCATGAACAGGAATATAATATTATTATCATGATAATATTAGCTACACAATTTTGGATAACATAAAAACAATGTTTAATGTATAGATAATACTTCCTGTACGAGATAGCTTTATGTAGTACATAATTTTAATCACTTATAAAAAATGACTTAGCCTTTTTTTTTTTTTTTAATTTATTACAGCGGCTGATATGACCCGGCAATGCCTGATAACAAGAAATAAAACATTTTTAGTTCTGGAAAAAAAAAACATATATCTGTCATATATTCGCAAGAATATTATTTTAAAATCAAAGATAATTTTTTTCTTATATTTTCAGTAGTTAATTTCTGAATCTATGGATGTGCACATAATGTATTATTTTTTAATACATTGGTTTCCATTACTTTTAACCATTATAAAATAAATATATTTTGTAAAAGTGTGATAAATTTCAATCTCACGGGCCGCAAAAATATACAAGGCTGTTTACCCTGGTTCAAACAATACTTCATTGAATGATGATATAACAAAAGCTCCGGTGAATGATGATTGCAAATGGTGCACTATTTAAATTTCCAGTCACATTTTTAGAAAAATTTTAATCCAAGTTAATTTAAATAATAATAATAATTAATGATGGTTGAATGTGTAGCAATTCTGAATTATCAATCAGAGAGAAAAGTAAAACATTTAATGATAGTGGAGAAAGTATTGCCTTGCGATTAATACTATAAAATAAGTGATATGCATGAAAAAATTCATTCAAAGAAAATTGAACATAAAAAATTATTTGTTGGAAATGCACAAATAATTTTGTTTAAAAGTAATATTTTCAAATGAATAAAAAGCTTAATTTGCATAATTTTATAAAAATTTAAAGTTGCTGGTATATTTTGAACAAAGTATTTAGAGGATTTATCGAAAAATACAAAAAGTGATTATTAGTAGAAATAAAACTAATTCTCCCGAATACTAAGATAAAATATGATTCAAGTAGCATACTTTTAATAATTTTTAAAGTCTACTGGAAATTAATTATTGCTTGTAATCGAAGAAGTTCATCAATTAGTCTAAATCCATGCTTCAATGCAGTAATCAGTTCGTACATCAGTGTTTCAATACAGTAATTAGTTCATAAATCAGGGCTTCAATATATAAAGCCTGGTGAAAAAAAACGTTGAATGAACTTTTGAATATTTTAAACTGGACTTCAAAAAGCAAAACTGTAGTAAATTGGACATTTAAATCTGACAGAGAAAATAGTTTTTCACATAAATTTTTTAGCTACAAACAATATGCAAATGACCTATTGAAAAATATGTAGATTTAAAAACTTTTTTATCATAAAAATCAACGACAGACTTTAATACTAATTTAGCTTAAATACGATATTGAATAATTTTATTGAATACCTTAAGTAAAACATCTTCATAAACATTAGATAACATACAATCATAAAGAAATTTAAAAAAAGCCTCAAAGACTCAATCCATTATTTACAACCAAACAAAATCAAACCAACAAATCTCAGTGAAACCGAGAACAAAACCCTTTCCAACTGTATAAATAAAAATATCGACTTTCAGAATCTATTATTGACATAACACACATTCCAAAAAACTGTGACTTTTTTTTTGTACCACTTCTCAAGGTTTTTTTTTTCCTTCGATTTTTTTTTTCTTATACAAGCTCTATTCCTTTTAACTACGTACAAACTCTTACCAAACCACTAAAATCGGCTTTTAGACCATAAAAAAGCACTTCCAGGAGGATCTATGGGGAGGGCAGTAAAAAGAAAATAAGAGAACCCCCTGGGGGGTGGGGGTGTTCTGAAATGCGATCCAAAAGGGGGTTTTCCTACTCTTCTGGCCGGGAGTTTTTTGAAGGAGGGATATAAAACTTGAAAGCCTATGTTGCGCCTGCGGAATATAAAAACCGTCCGTCAAAGACGTCCACTGCGCTTGGGGAAAAAGGGGAAAACTTTTATATCTTGCACTGAAGGCATAAAGATGGACCAAGTGTAGGTGGGTGGGAAGAGTTGGTAATGGACTTTGCTCTTGAATTTTAGGTAAATTTAATAGGACTGAAGAAAATGGGTTTATGCAACTTCAGTTATGATGTTAAATATGCTTTAGGACACTTGTTGAGTTTGTTTAGTGAAAACGTATTCAAATTAAAAGTCAATTATTTTATTACTTTTCGAAAATAAATAAATTCAACAAGTATCCTAAAGCGTCATTTCTTGATTGAGGACAGCGATATGTGTCGTTAGGATAATCTTTTCCACCAATTTTTCTGACAAGTTTAAACAAGATTATCTGCCAAGATGTGGAGCTGTTGTGCCAATGAAGAAGGTGAAAGAAGTTACTAATAGAGAACACAAAAAATAATAAGTGTTCATTCAAAATTTATCTCTTTGTTCTTCAGTAAATAAAATGAGATTAGTAATCTTGATTAAATATAAATATGTATTAAATAAATCATTTTCTGTACTCTACAAATTGCAATATCGGTATATGTTTTTTTTTTTTTTTTCGACTTTAATTTTTCTTTACTTAATAAATTTCTTTGTAGACACGAACTGTATTATTTATAGTTCAGAAAATTTGTGTTTTCTTTTCGCACCTATTCTTTTTCAATAGGATTGCAATTTAATTCTGCTTCTTTATTATCACAACAGCCCCATTGTGGACCACAGTCATCTGACAACTGGCAGATTTTGAGATTAGAGATGTTTTCTTTTTACGAAGCAGGATTGTCAGCCCTACGCTCAATGCTGTACAGTCATATTAAACCGGTCATACAGTCATATTAAACAGATAGCCGAGTGCCTAGCGCTCTGGCGCTTGGTGCAACAGGTTTGGTGTTCTAGTTCTGGCGGTACCATGGCTGTTTATAGTGGTCCGGAATCCACTTTAAGCCGTAGGTCCCTGTCTCATATGAGCGTACAGCGTCACAGAACCAATCAGACTTCTTCTCACCCATATCATTCCCAAAGTGTAAAGGAACAACTCAGCTCTAGGTACAGTGATGTGATGTGATATAGTAGTAGTCATGTTAAACTGGAAGCTACTCTTTGAAAAGGATCCCGAACCACTAGAAACGTCGGAATTCGAATGTCGAATTATGTCAACGTGGGAATTCGAACCCGAAGCCTATGGCATTGAGCGCGAGAGTTCTAGTCACTCTGCCATCAGGCCCCTGAAATTTAATTACCACATTCAATTTTACTATAAATTTACACTAATATATAATAGAAGTTAATTCTACATCAAAGTTCACAAACGTCCACATCTTATTTGTACATACTTCATTAAGATGTTGAATGGAGAATTATCGAAATACAATATCGAGTTTACATTCTCTCATAATCTATGTACATCTATAAACAGCGGGGAAACCCTAAAAATGGAAATATCTTATATAATTTTAATTTGTAAGATTTAAAATTGGCTAAAGTGAAACCAGACTGTTCCAAGCCGGACAATGAAAGGTACTGTTGTATATCAAATCAGTATGAGAAGCAAATTAAAATAGAATTGACTAATATTGAAGTTGTAAGGAAAACTTGGTTAAATCTTATTGTATAATATACCTTAAGACCAGTTCAGTTAGATACGCATTTGTATTTCACTTGTATTATCTGTAAATGGTATATGGATCTTTTAATGTTGTTGACTATATTATAAAGGTAAATATATATTTAATCTGAAAGGAACCAAGAGAATTTTAGCTAAATGTCACGCAATATTGAATTGGACATGAAATTAAAAAAAAATTTCAATTGAAGACTTCACTACTTATTTAAGGCATTCTGTTACAGTTTATTGAAACTACGTTAAAAAAACCTTTATGAATAGAGAATTCATTGAGAATTCATTCATAATTGACTATAATTCCTATGCGAAAATTATTTAACTGAAGAGTAATTTGTTGTTTCCATAAGTTTTTAAACAACTTCAAACTTGACTGAACAATGACACTTTTGCCATTGTCATATTCCAAAATTAATTCTACTTAATCGTAAAAATATTAGATGGACAAAAAAACGTAAAATTCAAAGTGGTTTAATTTTCACACGTTACTTAAAGCTGTAAAGTATTTATTCATTTCTTAAAATATTTAAAAATGAAGAAATACTTTACAGCTTTAATTCTTTGCGTTATTAGTTCCTTTCTAACAAATTTCATTGTTTAATTACATCTCATGGGAAAAAAACATTTTGTCTTAATATGCCTGTATATTTTTTGTTCTTCTGACATTCACAAATTAAAAGACAATTTAAATTTTTGTTTTGTTCACTTCTTGTAAAAGAATATCGTTGACTATTCATAAGTGCTTTTACTTCAGGCAATATCTCACTTAATCTGTCTCACTTTCTCATTTAGTTTGAATGACATTTATAAACTCCATGTACACACACACACGCGCGCACACGCACACACGCGACAGACACACACACACAAACACATATATATACATATATACGTGTGTGTTCAGTGGTATAATCTTTACAGTAGATTTCCTATCCGGGTTTTGCGATCGACATTCATTGCGATTCTTCCACCAAACCAATCTTACTCAAAATAAATTTCCAACTTCCTCTTTACATTCAAATACTTCAGATACCTCACCTACTTTTATAAGTTTGCCAGTTTAACTTATAATCTGGATTCCCAACAGACATCACTTGCATTTCGAATATCCTTTTCCAATTTAACCACACAGTTCCTTCCGTGTACTCACAAACGAAGGATGACAACCAACAAATCGGAAAAAGAGACTCTCCCAGGGAAATTCCGTAATTACAACTGGTATTCCGTACCTACAAGCCATTCTGAAAGTGGTAAAAGCAAATTGCAACCAACCCGATGGCACGATTGTCATATCGATTTAGCTTGGATCGAAGAATTTAGATGGAAGGCATCTTGACTGTAACCACCTGTTACTCTACTTCACATTACCCCAATCGACCATCCTTCCCTGCGTATTAGAAGGGCTTCTTTTACGTGCAAATGGATTTCGATCGATAGTGAATTAATACTCTGCATTTAAGATGTGGAAGGGCACACGCTATGGTTTAACTTCTTAGCCTCTTGCGACGTATTTTATTATATGTAGATGACATTTTTTTTACCACACAGGATGGGGAATTTTTGTTTTATTGCTTTACGTGCCATCCATGATGGAGAGTTTTAATAGAAAAAGATGTGGGTAAAAAAAAAAATGTTAAATAAAAGTGTTGAAAGTTTAAGTAAAGAAGAAGAAGAAGAAAATTTGGAATCTAGAGTGAAGGTATGTCGTTATGGTATTTCTCAAGTTTGTGCTAAAATTGAAAGTGGGAAATGAGTGGAAAGACTTAGTGAAGAAAGACTTGTGTCTACGAAAATGTTGGAAAGATGTTTTGAGATAAGCTTGTTATATGGGGTATACAGAAAAAAAAAATGCATTGATGACTTTTTGATTTACTTTTAAAGCTAGAGATTTGGGGAATAGAGAATGAATGGAAAATTTGTAAAGAAAAAATGAAAAAAAAAAATATTTTATTAATTTTTTTTCCCATTAAAATCTAGTATTTCAAACAATATATCTTGAATTGTTTCTAACAAACGATTCGGGGAAAATAAGAATTCGAAATAATTATTGTTCGCAGTGTATATGGAACTCAAGTTTTCTGATATTTTTCTGATCATTTTCTGATTCTTTATTTTATTACTCTGATAGTTTCTTAATCATATTATAAAGGAAAGTAAAAGTAAAAGTATACTAAATAACTATGTTCATATTTATGTAATTTCTTTATTTCGCCTCTGAACACTTTATGATACTAGAGATTAATAAGTACTTTTCCAAATTTAAGAACACAATTTAAAAGTTACTGTCATTATCATACTTTTTTAGGGTTATAAGGAATAAAAATTTCTAATATTTAAATTATTTTTATTCGTTGTGTGAGGTTTATTATTTTAATCTGTAGCATCTACTTTATTGACTGCACTATCTGAACTCATAATTTATGAATCAATTTGAAAACATTCAATGTCATGTGATGTTATATTAACAAAAATTATGTCAGAAGAAATTAAACATCACTATATAACGAGGAAAATTGTGATGGCTGGTTAGGAGAATGTAAAAAAAAAAAAAATAAAAAAATAAACAACAGAAGCTATTTAAGTACATACTAAATAAAGTTATAATAAATATGTAATAATTTCATTAAATTAATTTAAATACATAAAATAATTATAAATGAATTTATTATAAGTTATATAAATAAACTGAAGTTATAAATATCTCGTTAAGTTTACTGAAATTGCCATATAAGTATTAGTCATCATACTATTATTAGAATTTATTCCAATATAGGAATATATTTAATTGGATATATTAGATTATTTTTCAGTACATGATAAATTAATTACTCTCCCCCCCCCATGTTTAGTAGCAAATTAATATAACATTATTTTTCATTTAATTGAAATAAATAAAAATAAAAAATAACTTTGAATGCTTGATAATTCTTACATTGTGTAATACTTATCCTGCAACAATATTGTTGAAAGATACATTAACAACCATTCTTCAAGACTGAAACATCTTTCATAAAGAACAATATCTTTCAATGTACACTGTAGTAATCTATGACAATAAATCTCAGGAGAATTGTATACATGAAAAATGTTGAGTAGCAGACAAGCATTCCCTTATGTATTAAAACTGTTATTTATTTACTTCATATTGACACATTTATGCAATATTATTAATGAATTATTATTTTTCATTGATAATATTTATACGTCAACGAAATTATCATGTGTTCATTAATACAAATTATCTTGAAAAAAATATTAGTATTACTAATTTAATTATTGCTTCATTTCAAAATAATTTAATTTGCTCTAACGTTATGGAAATTTGCTATGTAAAGGTTATTTTTTAAGAATTCTGAAAATAATTTGGATGCATCTAAGCCAATCCGGAAAGTTTCCAATTCCTTAACTTGACTTGTAATGGTTGCCAAACAACAAATTATAACATTTTATTCTATCTTAACTTGAATAAAATAATCAATAAATTTTGAATATTTAATCTATATGGTATGTTATTATATTGAGTTATTTAACTCTCCAATTTATTAATGTCACAAATGTTTTATAAAATATATTTTTAAACTGAAATATGTGTTGATTTAATTTTAAAAATATATATTAAATGGTTTACACATATTCCTGAATGAAAAAAATTAATTTTTGTGTTCAGTTTTGCTCATCTTGATGGTTATATGTTTATTCATTATCATATTTAATCATTAAAACTGAAAATTTTAAAAGAAAGCATGTTTGATGAATGTACTTGTAATAAATAAATATACAGTAATTGCATTTCAATTCTTGAATATTTAATATTCAAACTAATTTATTAATTCATGTTTTGAAATTAAAGAAGTGTTTCATAAAATATAATTTAAACTGAAATACAAATTTAATTTTAAAAATGTATTAAATATTAAACATATATGCCTGAATAAAAAAAAAAGAGTGCCAGTTTAGACATCTTGATGGTTATATGCTTATTCAATATCAAATTTTAAAAAAAACCAACATTTATAAAAAAAGAAAGATTGATAAATTCATGTATAACAAATAAATTATACAACAATTACATTTCAATTCTTCAATATTTATTCATTCTACTTTAGCAATTAATGTTTTGTATATGTTACAAATGTTTTATAAATTATATTTTTAAAATAAAATATGTGTTAATTTAGGCCAAAAATATCCCAGTAAATGTTTTATATATATGCCTGAAGGAAAAAAAAATTATATTTTTTCCTTCAGTTTACTCATATGATGCTTATATTTAAGATTATTATTTTTAATTACATTTACGATTATTAAGTTCGTTGTATCCATAAACAGATATTATTCAGCAATGGCAGAAAAGTATATTGTTTTATGTTTTTCAATTAAAAATTTTAGAAAAAAAATTTTTGTTTCATATCACTGGAAAATTTCAATTTTATTTTTACAATTACTAAAAATTAATAGTTTAAATTCATATAAAAACGGTGTCGTTCAATGGTATTTCAACAAATTTCGTTACAATAATATTTAATTTTATATAAACATATTTTAAAATCATTAGTATTATTTTTGTGTTATTTTTAAAACATTTTTTATTGAAAAGATTTTTAAATTCGCAGGGATCAAAGTTTTTAAAAATTTTGATGATTATTATTTTTTATAAAATAAAAATCTTATTTCCAGTATTTGAAAAGAATTTAATTTTTTTTTTTTTTTGTGGTTGTATATATTTGTCAAATTAAAATATAATTTGTATTTGGTCATACCAAATGACTTTAATAGTCATAAAAAAGTACATTTCTGTTAGAGAATGAAATGAAAAAATGCTAGTGACAGATTATCTCTTAACTTAAAAAGATGAAGAAGATGAAAAAAATGAGTTGAGTTTTTTTTTTCTTAGAAAACCATCAGGAAGAGGAAATTCATCATTAAACCCTCGAGGTCTATCTTAGAATAAAAAAAGTCAACAAATAACCTTCTTCTAAAGTATCTAGATGTGAATGAGGTATCCATTTCTTATCAAAAAAAATATTTTAATAAAAAGTGACTTAAATCTTGACTTTGAAAAAAATTATATCCTTTTATTCAGAAATATTTCCCTCTCCCACGGTAGGCACTTTTTCCACTGTTTTTGATGTGAAAGTTTCATACATTCAATTTATACCTTTTTATGCAGATTCGAATTTCTTCAGATGTGTGTGTAATTCTACAGGTGAAATTTTTATTCAGAATTCGTGCATTCCTTTTGTAAATTGGGATATTCGAAATTTTTTAGATAAAATTTATATTTTTAATTTTGAAATATTACTACCTCAAATGTTTTATAAAATAGAATAAGATGAAAATCGCACATTTTTTTAAAAGATAGTAAAAACCTTTATATATTTATAAAAAAAAAAATATTTTTTGAGTTCCATTTTAAATCTTGGTGAAAAAGAGATTCAATAAGACAAAAAGGAATTATTTGCTGAAATTTTCAAAAGAAAGAAAAATGAATAAATTATGAAATAAGTTAATAAAAGACAACAATTAAATTCTTCAATATTAAGAATTCAATTTATTATTTTTTTTTTATTATTGCTTTAAAGGTTTTTATAAATTATATTTTTAAAATAAAATATATGTTAATATTCAGTTTTGAGTTTAAGTTAAATTGTTTTTATGATGTAAAACTTGAAACGGAAATTTTTTCATTTTATAAATGCAATGCTTATATTTAAATTATTATTTTTAATTACATTTACGATTGTTTTAAGATTCATAATATCGGAAATAAACGTTTAAGAATATGTTAACTAACTTTCAGCCCTTTAAAAATTTTAGGAAACAGAAGTGCATTGAGGATCACTGGAAAATTTCATCAGGCCCACTTTTGTTTTACAATTACTTTAAATAATTAATAGTTTAAATTCATATAAAAATATAATGAGTATTTCAACAAATTTCGTTATAATAATGTATTAATTTATATAAACATATTTTTAAAATCATGGTTACATTATTATATATTTTTTAAAAAATTTTTTATTAAAAAAGATTTTTAAAATTATGATTTCAAAGTTGAAAAAATCATTTAAATTTTTAAAAATATTTTGATGATTATTATTTTTATGAAGATAAAAATCTTATTTCCAGTATTTGAAAATTAATTTAATTTTTTTTTTGTGTTTAATTAATGGGACATAAAAACTGTTTTTTTGCATGGAGCATCACAAGATAATCGAATGCAAAATTAAAATATATTTGTATTTGGTCATACCAAATGACTTTAATAGTCATAAAAAAGTACATTTCTGTTAGAGAATGTAATGAAAAATGCTATGACAGATTATCTCTTAACTTAAAAAGATGAAGAAGATGAAAAAATGAGTTGAGTTTTTTTCTTTGAAAACCATCAAAGTGGAACTTCATCATTAAACCCTCGAGGTCTATCTTAGAATAAAAAAAAAGTCAACAAATAACCTTCTTTAAAGTATCTAGATGTGAATGAGGTATCCGTTTCTTATCAAAAAAATATTTTTAATAAAACTGACTTGAGAAAAAAATATATCCTTTTATTCAGAAATATTTCCCTCACCCACGGTAGGCACTTTTTCCGCTGTTTTTGATGTGAAAGTTTCATACATTCAATTTATACCTTTTTATAGAGCAGATATCGAATTACCGGTTCAGAATAAAATGCTCATTCTAATTTATAAATTAATGTTTTGTAAATTACTGTCACAATTTTTTATAAAATATATTTTTAAACTGAAATATGCATTAGTTTAATTTTAAAAAAGTATATATCGTTTTCTTTGTTTAATATGAAAATATATATATGCATGAATAAAGAAAATATTTTTTTGGGTTCAGTTTACTCATCTTGATGGTTATATTTAAGATTATTTTATTATTTTTTTATAATTTTCAAATTTTAAAAATTTCTGTTTTATACCACTGTAAGAATTCCACAACCCGCCCTTTCATTTTTTTTCTTTATTGGCTTAACAGCGCCATGGTGGATTAAGACCATCTGCCTAATGGCAGATTTTGAGACAGGATATGTTTTCGTTTAATAAAGGGGTTCAGCCCTATTATTATTGCAATTCTTTGGCTGGACCTACGGATTAAAGTTAATTCCGAACCACTACAAACATCCATGGTAAGATCAGGACTCAAACCCGAAACCTGTGGGCAAACACCAGAGCACTAGTCACTCGGCCATCAGGCTCCACTTTTGTTTTTACTATTATTAAATAATTATTATTTAAATTCATATAAAAACGTAATGTGTATTTCAACAAATTTCGTTATAATAATATTATTTAATTTTATATAAACATATTTTAAAATCACGTTACATTATTATATAAGTTTTGTAAACGTTTTTATTAAAAAGATTTTTAAATTAGGATCATAGTTGAAGATATCATTACTTTTTAAAAATATTTTGATGATTATTATTTTTCATAAGATAAAATCTTATTTCCAGTATTTGAATGGAATTTAATTTTTTTGTGTTTAATTAATGGGACATCAAAACTATCTTTTTGCATGGAGCATCACAAGATAATCGAATGCAGAAATTAAAATAAATTTTATTTGGTCTTACCAAATGACTTTAATAGTCATAAA
This sequence comes from Caerostris extrusa, assembly GCA_021605095.1. Taxonomy (NCBI): domain Eukaryota; kingdom Metazoa; phylum Arthropoda; class Arachnida; order Araneae; family Araneidae; genus Caerostris; species Caerostris extrusa. The sequence continues at coordinate 24,889 of BPLR01003842.1, forward strand.
AAAAAAAAAAAAAAAGTACATTTATGTTAGAGAATGAAATGAAAAAATGCAATGCTAGATTATCTCTTAACTTAAAAGATGAAGATAAAAAAAAGAGTTGAATTTTTTTCTTGATAAAACCATCAGAAGTGGAGCTTCATCATTAAACCCTCGAGGTCTATCTTAGAAAAAAAAAAGTCAACAAATAACCTTCTTCTAAAGTATCTAGATGTGAATGAGGTATCCGTTTCTTATCAAAAAATATTTTTAATAAAACTGACTTTAAAAAAAAAAATATATCCTTTTATTCAGAAATATTTCCCTCACCCACGGTGGGCACTTTTTCCGCTGTTTTTGATGTGAAAGTTTTATAAATTCAATTTATACCTTTTTATAGAACAGATATCGAATTACCGGCTCGGAATTTGACTCTTTGTATTTGCTCAGTACTTGAAATTCCTGTACCATAATTCAGAATCTTCGTGCATTCCTTTTGGGATATTCGAAAATTCTTTTTTTTTTTTTTTTTTTTTTTTGCCATATTTGTTCTTTGATTTTCAAAAAGTATGAGTGGACCTCACTTTCTTTGTTTAATATGAAAAGAGAATAATATGAAAAACATTCGCACATTTTTAGAAGATATATAAAAAAAAAAAATTAGATCTGTATTAAAAAAGGTTTGTATATATATGTATATTGATTTTTAAAATGATTAGAAAAAAAAAGAGGTAGAAGAAAAAAAGGACATTCTTGCTGAAATAAAAAAAAAAATGAAAGTATTATATATTAAGTTACTACTGTGTCCAAAAGTACGACCAATTTTCAATTTAAAATTCTCGGGTCTTAAGAAATTTCAATTTTTTTTTCGGCTGCTGGCACTGCCCTTGACATCTGTGTGAAATTTGACTGTGTTGACAGAATCATTACCATAGTTAAAGTTTACCATCACATGGTCTTTTTTTTTTTTATTTTTGTCCTTAAATTAGTTAGATAAATTTCTAATAAATTTCTGAAACGCTGTTAGACATAATTTATTAACTTAAGTTTGTACTGCATGTAATTAACAGTTAAACAATAATAAATGAACAAAAAATTACCAATATTCAATTCTAATTATTTTATTTAATTCAGATACTACTGCGTCCAAAAGTAAGACCAATTTTCAATTTAAAATTCCTTGGGCTTATTGAATTTCAATTTTTTTTTTTTGCTTTTTTTTAAGTTGCTGGCACTGTCCTTGACATCCGTGTGTGAAATTTGACGTCAAAATATTCATTAGTGTCTGAGTTTCGTTTAGCTTTGCGACACGCTAAAACTGATTCGGATGATTTTTGAAATGTCTGAATTAATTGAGTCTAATTAAATAGTCTAATATATAGTCTACTATAGCCTAATTAAATTTCAGGGGCCTAATGGCCGAGTGACTAGCACTATGGCACTCGATGCCATAGGCCTCGTGTTCAATTCCGACATTGCCACAGTTGTTTTTGGTGGTTCGAGATCAATTTTAAAGCAGTGAGTTCCGGTTTAATAGACTACTACTAATATTACTACACTACACCACATCACTGTACCCTGAGTAATATTAGTTGACTACCTGACTGAGTTGCTCCTTTGCAATTTGGGAATGATGTGGGTGAAAAAAGTCTGAATGGGCTCTGTGACGCTTTACGGTCATATGAGACCGGGACCTATGGCTTAAAGTGAACATTCATGTCACCGCTGTGACTCCAACCCAAAACCTATGGTACCGAGCGCTAGCCACCCTGCCATCAGGCCCTGTTTAATATGACTCTATAACATTGGGCGTAGGGCTGACAATTCTACCCCATAAAAAAGAAAGCATATCCTTTCTCGAAAACTACCAGTAGGCAGATGGCCCTGGCCCACAAATGGGGCAGTTGCGCCAATAAAGAAAATTAAATTTCAATACTATTAAAAGATTAAGTGCAGAAAGAATACAAAAGTTTTTCTGAACTGTAAGCAATGCATTTCTTGGCTACAAAAAGAATTATTAAGAAAAGATAAATGAAAGTCGAAAATGCCGTATTTTAAAGTCGACATTAATTTATTAGCATCATTTTATTTACGGTAGAACAAAGAAATATTTTTTTTTTGAAATTGCCACTTGTTATTTTTTTGTGTTGACGATTAATCTGGTTTCAAGTAGTCAAAAAAAAAAAAATTGGTGAAAGCTCATTATCCGAACGACACGAGATATCACTGTCCTCAAACAAGAAACGATGCTTTAGGATACCTGTTGAATTTGTTTATTACGAAAAAAAGTATTAAAATATTTTTGAATTTTATTTGAATAAATTTTCACAACAAACAAATTCAACAAGTGTCCTAAAACATCTTTAACATCATAACTGAAGTTGCATAAACCTATTTTCTTCAGTCCTATTAAATTTACCTAAAATTCAAGAGCAAAGTCCATTACCAACTCTTCCCACCCACCCACACTTGGTCCATATTTATGCCTCCCGTGCAAGAAAAAAAAGCTCCCCCTTTTTCTCCAACCACAGTGGACGCCTTTGACGGACAGTTGACCAGTACCTACTGGCTTAAAGTGGTTCGAACCACTACAAATATCCATGACACCGTCGGTACTCGAATCCGAAACCTGCGGCAAGTAGCGCCAGAGTGCTAGACACTCGGGCATTCAACTACCCCAAAATTAACTTCTATGGTCTATTAGTGTAAATCTATAGTAAAATTGAATTTGGTTTTTTAAATTAAAGGGTCCTGATGACTGAGTCACTAGTGTTCTGGCGCACGATAACACACGCCTCGGGTTTGAGTCCAGGCAGTGCCATGGACGTTAGTACAGTTCGGAATCCATTTTAAACCGTAGGTTCCTGGTTAATATAACTATACAACATTGGCGCATGGCTGACAATCCTACCCCCGTAAAAAGAAAACATCTCATGTCTCAAAATCTACCAGTAGGCAGAATTGTATTGTTTACTTTTCAGAAAACAAAAGTTTTCTGTAAGGTAAACAATACAGTTCGTGGCTACAAAGAAATTTATTCAGAAAAAAAAATTATAAAGTCGAAAAATGTACAGACATCGATATTGAAATTTGTAGCGAACAAAAAATTATTTCTTTAATACATATTTAAATTTAATCAAGACATTTGAATTATTAATATCATTCGATTTACTAATTAGCTAAGATATAATTTTCTTGAAAGGCCAATTATCATTTTTGTGTGTTCACGATTAATCTGGTTTCAAATATTCTGAAAAATTGGTGGAAACTATTATTCGAACAACATGGGAAATCACTGTCCACAATCAAGAAATTATGCTTTAGGATACTTGTTGAATTTGTTTATTGCGAAAAAGTATTAAAATATTTTTGACTTTTTAATTTGAATACTTTTTCACAATAAACAAATTCAACAAGTGCCCTAAAGCATCTTTGCCATCATAACTGAAGTTGCATAAACCCATTTTCTTCAGTCCTATTAAATTTACCTAGAATTCAAGAGCAAAGTCCATTACCAACTCTTCCCACCCACCCACACTTGGTCCATCTTTATGCCTCCAGTGCAAGATATAAAAAGTTTCCCCCTCTTTTCTCCCAAGCACAGTGGACGTCTTTTGATGGAAGGTTTTTTATATTCGCAGGCGCAACACAGGCTTTCAAGTTTTATATCCCTCTTTCAAGAAAACTCCCGGATAGAAGAGTAGGGAAACCCCCTTCTGGATCGCATTTCAGAACACCCCACCCCCACCAAACACAGGCTTCTCTTATTTTCTTTACTGCCCTCCCCATAGATTCTCCTGGAAGTGCTTTTTTATGGTCTAAAAGCCGATTTTAGTGGTTTGGTAAGAGTTTGTACGTAGTTAAAAGGAGTAGAGCTTCTATAGGGGAAGAAAAAAAAAAATCGCAGGAAAAAAAAATCTTGAGAAGTGGTAAAAAAAGTTTCTTGCGAATGTTCTATCACAGATATTGTCTGTTCTATTTTTTTTTTCAAGAACTAAAAATGTCTTATTTCCTGATATCCGACATTTTTTATAAGTGATTGAAGTTATGTACTTATAAAGAAACTAACTCGTACGAGAAGCATTAACTATGGTTTAAACATTGTCTTTTATGTTATCCAAAAATGTAGCTAATATTATCACTTCCTGTTCATGAAAAAATTTCACGTACATCCAAAAATTTAAAAATCCAACCCTGTTAAGATCATCTTCTACCTCATGCCTCCGGAATGTTTTCCTAAATAGGATTTTAAACCTATTTCTCGAAAATTCTCACGTAGGAGCGTGAACTTTGTTCAAACGAATAACAATGCGAGCCGAAATTAAACTGATAAGGCCTTTGCACGTGATGTTAGATAGTAGACCCATAGGATTTGCATGCATAAATTGTGGGCCATACAAAGGAATACCTATCATGTATTGCTAAATTCAGCATCGTGTTCTGTTGAAAAAAACGCTGCTTTAGTAAAAGAGAATGCATCTGCATTTGCATTTAGTTAGCTTTATGATTTTTTAAGATAAGCTAAAAAAAAAAGGAAATATCTCTTTGAAAGTGTTTATTTTTATAAATGTGTGATGTATTCAATTTATCAGTTCGAAGTGTTATCTTGTTTTTTGGAGCTGGGTAAAACAGGGTACAGAATTATTGTGTGAAAGTGTTTCTCTTGAAACCTGTTATATTTTTAAAACTTGTCCACAATTTTTTGAAATTTTTTCGATTTACTTTTCGTGCGGTGTTTTCTTTTGAGATAGCAGTTATAGGCTTAGACCATAAACACACTCGCACACACTCATATACATATAATGAGAGATACAAAATACAACGGTGCTTTTTTTTTCATTAGAAATAAGTCAATAAATTTAGAAAAATAATTCAAAGTTGTTGAATGACTTTATTGCATGAATATTTTAGGTAAAATATAATTTTGAGATTAAAATTGTAAATGCTACAGAATTTTATAGGATGCATAATTCCTTTTATGTATTATTACAAAATTATATCGACGATTGTAATAATATTATAAATAAGTATTCTAAAAAAATATCTCACTGTGAATCTGTAACAAACTTTATTCTGAATATTCAAAAATCAGATATACCATAGAAATGTCGTTTGTCAAATGATATTTCGTAGGCTAATCTCGACTTAAAAATAACACAGACTAAATATAGACTTAAAACTAGATTAATGTAGACTATTCTAAAAATAATGTAGATTAATATAGACTTAAAACTAATGTAGACTAATATAGAATTAAAACAGATGTAGACTAATATAGACTTAAAACTAATGTATGCTTATGTTTAAAACTAGACTAATGTAGATTATTATTAGTCTAATATAAACTTACAACTAACGTAGACTAATGTGAAATAATGTTTAAAACTTAAAAAAGAAATATTTTAGCAATGTTTATTGCCAATCATTTAATGCATTTTCAGAAAGTAATTGGTTTCTGTTTTTATGTTTCATTTATTATAAAAAGCATGTCTTAGCACCAAATAATCAACGCCAATCATTCAATAAAATTTCAGAAATATAAGTTAATTCCAAAACGCGTAATTACTTCAAATGTCATTTCACGATGATTCTAATACACAAACATTTAAATTACGAGCGTTAAAGTTACAGGAATTTTCAATAATTTACTGAAACTCCGTCTTAATGAGATGGAGCTTCTATGTGAAGGATTAACAAAGAGCCCAAAGCAATGAATGAAACTAATTTCATCACTTCATTCAGTTAATGATTTTCAAATTAAAATCTTTGTTTGCACAAGTGTGGATTTGAATTGAAAAAACAGATTTACATTGATTATCTCCCATAGCACTTCGAATTACAAATGAAATCTTCTAAATCTTTTTTAATTCTCCCAAGTTGTTCAGAGAGAAAGAAAAGATAATTGCAATTTCTCTGAGAAAATCTGACTTGTCAAAAGTATTCTCCTAATTTTATGAGGAATTAGGATCCCTAAGGAATGTAATCGGTTTCTCGTGAAGTTGCATTTTATTTGAACTCATAACAAAGAGGGAGTTCTGGTAAAGAGCTTATTTGTTAGAATCAAAATGTTGCAGTTACAGTTGTAATCTTCAAATTTAACAAGTTAATATAAAAAAATTTTAAAGTCAATTCCTACTTTTTTTCACTATATTGCAGAAAAGTCCTTTACAAATAAAAGTTAAAAATTTTCCTCTTACATCAGGCGCCATCTGTTATTAGAAACATGCAACTTATATCTAAAACTAAAAAAATTAATTAATTAAATTTCAGTAATGAATTAATATTTGAAAAAACTGTATTAACATCAAGTGTCACCCACTACAAGCTCAAAAAATATATGTAATATATAATGTATTTGAACTTGAGTGGATGAATAAAAAAGTATTTTATTAACGATGGAAATTTGAACAAGATAATCTTTTAATATATGAGTATTTTATATATTTATATATTAAAAGATTATCTTGTTCAAATTTTCATCGTTAATAAAATACTTTTTATTAACGATAATTAAATTATTATTGATATATATATTGAAGATATATTGATATATATATAAAATATTATTGATATATATATCAATAATATTTTTTCAATTCGTACTATTAGCTGACACTCTCCATATATGTCTTCAAATTTTCAATCGTTCTTAAAATATTTTTTATTCATCCACTCGAGTTCAAATATATTTTTTGAACTTGTAGTGGATGATACTTTATGTTAATACAGGTTTCTAAAATATTAATTCGTTAATTAAATTTAATTAATTAATTTTAGTTTTTAGATTTAAGTTGCATATATATCTAATAATAGATGGCGCGAGATGTAAGAGGAAAATTTCAACTTTTTATAGAGGACTTTTCTGCAATATAGGAAAAAAAAAAAGAAGAATTGACTTAAAATGGCTTTTTAACATATGATTGGCTGGTATTTTTTTTTACATTAACATAATGTACTAAATTTCTTACAGAAATTAGAATTAAATAAAAACAATCATTTTAGTGAAAGAAAGCTTTCAAGAAAAGCCTACAAAAATTTTATGTTTATCGTGATTTCAGTAACATAATAATTATCTTATGTACATTATCATTATCAGACTAGATAGATCAATAGATAATCGATAGAGAGAAAGATTAGATTAATATATTTATTTATTTGTAGTAAAACAAATTTAATATTCAATAATTCACTATAAAATTCTCTATCTATATAATACTTTCAGAACTGTAAAATTAATTAAAATGTTGCAGAAAGTTACCTGTAATTCGTTTTAGGTCACAAAAGTGAAATGCAACATATTTTTCGATTTTTTTATATCAATATTTAATTATAAATTAATGACTTTGTTTGAATTAAATTAAGAAACAACAAAACTTTAAATTAAAAAAAAACTAAAATATTACTAAATTTTAAATAATTACAAAAATTGTTTTATTAAATAATAGAATAGTGCTCTTACAAAAAATAAGAGTGTTTACATTCTCAAATTTTAAACTTATAACTGATACTTACATGCTGAAAATGCATGCTTTATTAAAAAAACTTGAATTTTCGATTTTCTTCAAAAATATAAAATTAGATTTTTTTAGAATACTTTTCCCCTACTCATTTTATCATCATTTCCTTTTCATTTTATTATTTTAAAAAAATAATAAAATTTTTGAATTTAAAAATCGTTTTTTACCTGTAACTAAACTGTTCTTAATTTCTAAATTTGCATAAATTTTGAACTATTATTTGATTCAAATTCAGAATAAAAAATGTTGTTTTTAGTACTTATTTGGAAACTTTATAACTGTGTTTCTTGAATTAAACATATTTATAATATCTTAAATATATATATGTTTCACAATTTTTTTAATAAAAGAATAAGATACTTAAAAATAAAGTAAATAAAAAAAGAAAAGTATAATAAAAGGTTCAATTTTTAAGAAATTATTCTATCATATTTTTGAAATAGTACATTATTAATGTAGAAAACTATTACACATTTAAATTTTACACTCTACCGTATGCCAGAAGGTAAAATTCTCTGGTTTTAACCATATATTAAATTATTTAAGAAGAATTTTTGATGCATGCATTAACATTTTGTTTTCGTCTACAGTAAAGTTTTACTTCAAACAAAATAATGTTTATTCAAAATATTTGAGAATCTAAAAAAGGACTTTTTTTGAATTCATTTCTAAGAATATTTTTTAAATCCTCTAAAATTAATTAAATTATTAGAATTTTTGAAAAGATAAGTTTTATTTTCCCCTAAAAAAAATATAATTACGACAGTTAATTTTTGACATTTTATAATAATTATTTACAGCCATTCATTTTTTTTTTTTGCTTAAAATACAAAACCATTTATTTAGATGATCTTTTGAAACATAAGAGTTAATTATTATTTTCTTTATTTTGTTTTGTTTTGTTTTTCATGTATGAAACAAAATTTAACACCGAGCTGTTTCAATTAGTTTTTAATAGAGTAATTAGAATGTGTATAATGTAACAATTAAATAAATGTAACAACAACGTAAATAATGTGTGTGTTAAATAATGTAACAAATAAATTTAACAAAATGTAATCGTTGTAGCAATTAAATAGTGGTTTTATGTAGTATTTTATGTGGCTACAAAAATTTTCTTTATGCAAAAGTTTCTTATTTTAATTAATTGTTATTTTTATATTTATTTGATATTTTAAAAGCATTTTGAATTACATTGAAATGTGCTAAATATGCATACTTTGTGCTATTTAATTTATTCTTCAAAAATACGCTATACAAAGTGAAATACAAAAATTTACCCCACTGTCATTTTGGTATAATTTTAGTTAACGTTGAAAAATGATTTCTTAAATAATCTAGAATAGTGGATGCTTATCTGCCGACTACTACTTAAAAAAATAGCATATTCTTTCAAAGGATCTTTGAATAAGACCGCTTAAAATTTTCTTACATCTTTGATCGAAGTAATTGATTTCTGGTAAATCCATTCAATAAAATATTTATTCAATTATCCACATATACTTTGAACATCTTTCATTCAAATGATTCATTAGAAAAACCTAAATTCTTTGAAAGCTATCTTAAACAAGCTTTCTTTGAAAGCATTTTAGTTATAAAACGCAAAGTTTTGTTTTTGATTTTTTCAAATATTGTTCCGGCAAGAGATCTAATCACTTCGGTGTTAGGGTCCTCCACTATTACACAATTTTAAAAACTGTAGTATTCGATCGAATGTTTCTAATGTTTTTTACTTGAATGATGTGTTGGAAAGTTATTTTCATTCTTTATAAAAAAAAAAAAAGAACTTCGTTTTCAGTTTTTAAAAGTCAGCACATTTCTTTTCCTAAAGGAAATTCATAAACTCTAATCCAATCGGCCTATTTTAATTTCAATAACTGTATATAAGTAATAAAAAATATTTTCATGAATAATTTCTAGTTGTGACAAATATTCCGAATTCGAAAATATATTTAACTTTATTGCTGCTTTTACATTACTTAACGAAAAGACTATGAATTTTTTTCATAAGTTTAATAAATCTCAACAATTATGAATAAAAAATACTTAAACCGAATACCCATTGTTTAAAATATATTTTTTTGTTTCAACAAACAAATATGTAAATCTTGCTTCAACAAAAATTAATCTATTTACTCAACCAAACATATAATCTTATGATACATAAATAAGGACATTGAATTAATTCTTTAATGTATCTAAAAACATTGTATGTTCTTTAAGCATTTATGAATTTCAAATCCATATTTTTAATATTAATATATGTAACTAAGATTATTATTATATATATATTTTTGAAAACAATTGATAATATTTGATTTTTTTTATCAAGAAAATGTTTTCAAAAATGAGATAATAACAGTTCTCCGAGCTTAATAATTTGGCGAAATTCCTTTATAAACCTGTGAAAGTAGTATGGTAGAACAATGTAAAGCGATGTAAGCATTAACTTTATCGCTAAAACATGCAAGCACTTTCTTTGTTTACATTTACATAATTACCTCTTTCCTGCAGAATTTTGAAATAAATGACTTAAAACACACCATTTATAATAGATTTTAAATTTATCTTACAATGGAAATCATTGTGGCTAATTACATGAATCTGCTAATTTTGTGTCAGACTTTGTGTGTAAATGATATTAATTAATAATGGTAATCTCAAATAAATATTTTTTGGAGTAAATAATACGTATAATTTAATTAATGTTTGTCTTAATAACAGTATACGTAATCAACACATAATTATTAGCTTCGATCTTTGCATTTTTTGTATTAAATAGTTATTAAAAAATAATTTTGTACCATCTAATTAAACAATTAGAAATTCACTTTGATTGTTCAAGGATATTTTAAAGAAATAATTCACTTTATTAGTTGCGCTAGATAGTGGAATGTAAAATAATTTTTAGTTATTTATAATTTCAAGATAAAATCAAAAAAATTATGTTATTATAGTTGCAGGTTTATATAATGATTATTTAAAAGAATTATAAATTTTATAAACCTGCTACTTTTTTTTTATTCGAAAAAGACATTTAATAATTTACTGAAAATGAATATCAGTTTTTTTCATTACAAGCATGTGATTACGAAATATTGAAAACTCGGTATGCCCAAAACAGTCTCAGGATTTATTTTCAACTACTTTTTACTAAATATTTAATACAGTCAATCAATCGATGCTAAGAAAAAGTTAAAATTAAGAGCATTTTGGAACACAAAAATCTCAAAAAAAAAAAAAAATTATTAATTTTTATAAAAATAATTCCTTTAAATTTAATTTAAAATCGTCTCTAACAACAAGCTCTATTCATACATTAAAATCGTTTAAAAGAATTTAAAGAAACTAAATGCATCTTATAATCGCTAATATCTTTTCATCTCACGCATTCATCATCTCTCTTGTGCATTACGCTAAATTAACTAATTTTCTTAAAAAAAATACCGCATTCAGACATAAAAATAACATGGGAAAAAACGGAAACTATTATTAGCATGCAACTCCCTAAACTAACATTTAGAATGCTAGTCCCAATTTTTTTTAATTGCAACACAAAAAAGTGAGATACATAATCCCACGAAAATTCCTAATCACAGGAGGCTAATTGGGGAGCTTTCAATGAATACAAAAACCATTGTATAAAAACACAAAATTAGTAGGAACAAGATTCCAGGTTCCTTGTAGTTTCTTATTCACTAAACATACTCAACGTAAAGTAACTTAATGTGCTGAAGAAAGGAAACATACAAAAAAAAAAAAATGAAAAAAAAAAATTCGACATTTTTTTGGTCGAATAAAGTTAGCTCGAAAGAAATGCATGTTTTTCTGTTGCTTTTTTTTCTTTTGAATCCAACGTTAAATGTAGTCAATCAAAGGAAAACAAAAAAATGGTCAAAGGTTCAACCGATCGAAACAAAAATACTTTTCAAGAGATTTTCCTTTCCTTTCAAGGGATGAGGGGAGTTTTCAGACTGTAATCAGAAAGCCATTAACTGGAACAACGACCAACTTTCAAAGGCTTTAATAAATGAGTTTCACTGACATGGACAATGTCATTAAGTCAGGGATGCACATTCGTATTACGTCTGGGGAAGTTATTTCTTTATAATTCATAGATGTATATTGATTGAATTTTCAGCATTTGCTTCAGCTATTCATAACCAAATGAAGTTGCTCTTTTTCCAGTTTTTTAATCTTTCAACTGTTTATTTTAACCTAAAAATCCAAGGGATAAAATATTAATGTTTGTGAAATCATGTGGTGGTAAATTTTAACAATGAGTAGTAATTCTGAAGATCACTGAATTATTAATGATTTACTATTTAAAAATCAAAATAAGTTAGAAATAGAATAAGTAATATAAAAAAAATTAAGCCAGTTCCTACTTTTTTTTTCACTATTTTGCAGAAAAGTCCTTGACAAATAAAGTTGAAATTTACCTCTTACATCTGGCGCCATCTATTATTAGGTACATGCAACTTAAATTTAAAGAAAACTAAAATTAATTAATTTTAATTTAAGTAATGAAGTTAAGTTTAAGTATTTGAAAAAACTGTAATAACATAAAGTGTCATCCCTACTAGTTCAATAAAATGTATTCAAACTTGTGTGGAGGAATAAAAATATTTTATTAACGATTGAAAATTTGAATAATATATATATAGGGAGAGTGTGCACTAATAGTAGGAATTGAAAAAGCATAAATACATTGTAAAGATTCGGGATACATATGAATTTAATAAAACTAAAATAATTGTATTTTTCGGTTCATCATTATTTTTTAACTGTTAATTGTAGATACTACAAACATAAATTAATATATTAAGTCTGAAGGCATTACAGAAATTAGTTAGACATGTACCTAACTAATTTAAGTGACAAAATAAAATAACAATATATTTTTTTTAAATTTATTACATTAACACAATGTGTATAAGCAAGGGTTGTCTTGTTAAATAAATGTTATTTACTCAAATAACATTTTTTATCACATATCATTAAAAATAAATGAACTGATAATAATTAATAATTTATGAAAATAAAATTTTCTAAATGTTATTCTCATTATGAAAATATTTCACACATTACTATTATCTTAAGTATATATTTAAGTAATGGTAATAATGAATTCCACATTTCATAAGATTAAGGTATTACATACAAATACCACATATTTTTTTAAAAAATTCCTTCTATATTTAAATTAAGACAAAAAATCTAAAAATTAATAAATATGTATTCTTAATGCATATATTTCTATTTTACTGAAAATAAATTCTGAATTTGCCTTTTTGTAATAATAATTTTTTATTTTTATTTTTGAAATCGTCAACTTTGAGATTTCAAAAGTTAATGTAATAGATCCAAGCATTTAGTTTTAATCAATAATACAAATTGTTAATTTAAAAATAAAATGCCAAATTGATTTCTGTTAAATAAACCACTTTTAAATATGTAATAAAACTTTTAATATGTATTTTTTTTATTACAAATATAAATATAGCATTAAAATATTTTTAATTAGATTGAATATCCAATAATAAATTTAATTGATTAATTTATAGTTATGAAAGTGAGGAATTAATAGAAATAACTTCGAACTTATCTTTAATGTAAATATATTTACCAAATTACACTTTTTAATATCGGAGTAACGTGCATAAAGATTTGTAGAAATGAATATTTACTTTTCTTAACTGTCAAAAACACAAATTAAATTTTCTAGAAATCCAATAATGATGTAGCAATAAACAAAAGCTAGAAATCAGAATTGCACGAAGGCCTTAATATAATACAACTAAAGCATGACGGTTGCAAATAAAAAAGACAATTTTGACATGCCCAGATTGCGCTAATTTAACTTAACAATAAACTTAAAGGATTAACCATCAGGAAGTAATTAACTCGCCAACGTAGGTTGACATTTTTCTATTGACGCTGAACTTTCATAAAAGCTAATTTTCATGCCATAGTAGTCAGTATTTGAGAAGATAGTTTTAATCCAGTTATTAAAGGTTGTAAGAAAATCTATATATTTAATTTGCGAACCAGAAAATTGTTACATTTGCAAATAAGAAAAAATTGTTTAAACAACTGTAAAACAATTTCAATTTTATAAATTAAATACCCCCAAAAATATAGTAATAATTCATTTATGATGGATAAAGCAAGATATTTTAAAGTTAATTAAAACAATATATTTTAAATTCATTATTTGTCAAATTTTTATGAATAACAAATTTATGAGTTTCTTTTTAAAAACGATAAATTTTTATTGTAAAATGAAAGATGAACTATTATATGAGTTTAATAATTATATTTGAATAATTAATAAATGTATAATAGTGAAAAGAAAAGTAGCCTTTTAAATTTATTCATAAAATATTTTTCAACAAATTTTTAAAAACATTTCAAATATGAAACTATATTAATATTACTTAGCTTAATAAATGTACTATACGTAATATATGTTGTATTGTATATATTGTTGTATAAAAAAAAAGTTAAAGCTTTTGAAATTCATTTTCAATATGCTAATAGTTTTGACATGATGAAATATATTTTATATAATGGGGAATTTATTATAAAAAAATCTTAAAATAAAATTTACAGAATTTCTTTACAAAAATAAACATTATAATAATACAATTCAAAAAACGATAGATTGCAAACACAATTTTTTTACTTTTTTTAACTTGAAGATAGTCCTTTCTTGACAAATACAAAAACTCCCTTTTTATTCTTTGCTCAATAAAAAATTTACAAAAAATATTACATCTTCTATATAAATGAAAGCGGACTATTTTTTTAATAATGCAATTATGCTTTATTTTTACTTTACAGCTAGTTTTATTTTTAAAATTATACTTTTATTTATTTAAAAAAAGAACTAATTAGAATTATATATTATTTTTTAGGTAATACACTAAATAAAACATAGTAATTGCCAAGAAAATAATTGCGTTTTTATAAAATTTACATCGTAAATTCTATTTAATTTTTTTTTATTTTCTTGTTATTTTTCAATTCTTACTATTAGTTCACACACTTACTATATATATCTTGTTCTAATTTTCAATTGTTAATAAAATACTTTTATTCATCCACTAAAGTTCAAATACATTTTTTGCAACTTGTAGTGGATGACACTTGATGTTAATACAGTTTTTTCAAAAATTAATTCAGTAATAAAATTTAATTATTTAATTTTAGTTTTAAGATTTAAGTAGAACGTATCTACTAGTAGATGGCACCAGATGTAAGAGGAAAATTTAAGCTTTATTTATAAAGGATGTTCTGCAATATAGTGAAAAAAAAAGTAGGAATTGACTTTTTTTAAATTACTTGTTTTATTTTTTAACTTAAATGTTCTGCAATATAGTAAAAAAAAAAGTAAGAACTGACTTTATGAAACAAGTAATATTAATTTTTTTAATCATTTTAAAAATCAATATATATATATATATATATATATTCCTTTTTTATACAGATGTAAATTTTTTTTTATACACCTTCTTAAAAATATGCGATACTTTTCACCTTATTCTCTTTTCATATTAAACGAAGATAGCGAGGCCCACTCATACTTCTGAAAATCAAAGAACACATATGAATAAAAAAAAAAAAAAAAAAATTTCGGATAGTCCAAGAAAGAATGCACGAGATTCTGAATTATGGTACGGAAATTCCAAGCACTGAGCAAATACAAAGAATCAAATTCCGAGCCGGTAATTCGATATCTGCTCTATAAAAAGGTATAAATTGAATTTATGAAACTTTCACATCAAAAACAGCGGAAAAAGTGCCTACCGTGGGACAGGAAAATATTTCTGAATAAAAGGATTTTTTTCTTAGTCAGTTTTAGTAAAAAAAATTTTTATAAGAAATGGATACCTCATTCACATCTAGATACTTCAAAGGGAGGTTATTTGTTGACTTTTTTTATTCTAAGATAGACCTCAATTGAATGATAAAGTTCCACTTCTGATAGTTTTCTAAAAAAAATTCAAATCTTTTTTCAACTTCTTCTTCATCTTTTAAGTTAAGAGATAATCTGTCATTGCATTTTTTCATTACATTCTCTAACAGAAATGCACTTTTTTTATGACTATTAAAGTCATTTGGTATGGCCAAATACAAATATATTTTAGTTTGGGCATTCGAATATATTGTGATGTTCCATGCAAAAAAAAAAAAAAAAAGTTTTGATGTGCCATTAATTAAACACAAAAAAATTAAATTTTCTTCAAATACTGGAAATAAGATTTGCATCTTATAAAAAATAATTACCGTCAAAATATTTTTAAAAACTAATGTTTTTTTTCAACATTGATCATAATTAAATATTATTATAACTGAATTTGTTGAAATTATCATTATGGTTTTATATAAATTTAAACTCTTAATTATTTAATAATTCTAAAACCAAAAAAGGGGCCTGATGGTCGAGTGACAAGTGCTCTGGCGTTTGGTGCCACAGGTTTCGGGCTTGAATCCCGGCGTTACTATGGATGTTTGTAGTGGTTCGGAATCCACTTTAATCCCTAGGTCCCTGTCCAATATGATTGTTGGGCGTAGAGCTGACAACACTTCCCGTTAAACGAAAACATCTCCTGTCTCAAAATCTGCCCTTAGAGAGGTAATCTGCCATTGCATTTTTTTATTACATTCTCTAACAAAAATGTACTTTTTTATGACTATTAAAGTCATTTGCTATGACCAAATACAAATATATTTTAATTTTGGCATTCGATTATCTTGTGATGTTCCATGTTAAAAAAAAAAATAGTTTTGATGTCTCATTAATTAAACTAAAAAAAAAAAAATTCTCTTCAAATACTGGAAATAAGATTTGTATTATATAAAAATAATAATCATCTAAATATTTTTTATACACAAATGATATTTAAACTTTGATCCTAATTTAAAAATCATTTTAATAAAAACGTTTACAAAAATTATACAATAATGTAACATGATTTTAATATATGTTTATATAAAATTAAATATTATTATAAACAAATTTGTTGATATACTGAATGTTTTTAAATGAATTTAAATTATTAATTATTTTATAACTGTAAAACAAAAGAGATATTTTCGAGTGATATGAAATAAAAATGTTTCTTAAAGTGTTGGAAATTGAAAATTATAAAAATAATAATCTTAAATAATAGTAAGATATAAAAATATTAATAATCTTAAAAAAAATAATTAAAAAATAATTTTAAACATAACCATCCAGAAGAGTACACTAAAACCAAAAAATATTTTTTTTTTCATTCAGGCATATGTGTAAACCATTTACTACCTATTTTTAAAATTAAATGAACACATATTTCAGTTTAAAAATATATTTTATAAAAATATTTGTGATAGTAATTTACAAAACATCAATTGGCAAATTATATTGAATATTAAATATTCCCGAATTGAAATGCAATTGTTGTATATTTTTTTATTATAAGGGCATTTATCAACCATACGTTTTTAAAAAAATTTCGGTTTCCATGATTAAATCTGATAATGAATAGACGTACAATCCTCAAAATCACCTCACCTCGTACTTCAAATTCGCTAAACAGAACATAAAAAATTAATTTGTTTCATTCAGGCATATATGTAAACCATTTACTATACATTTTTAAAATTAAATTATCACATATTTCAGTTTAAAAGTATATTTTATAAAACATTTATTCAGTAATATAAAAAAATTGATGAGTTAAATAACTCATTATAATACCATATCATGCAGCATACATTTTTAAAAATTATTGATTATTTATTTTATTCAAGTTAAAATGTAATAATTTATTGATTGACGTCCATTGCAAGTCAAGTTAAGGAATTAGAACATTCCGGTCTGGGCTAGATATACCTAAATATTTTTCAAAATTCTTAAAAAATTATCTTTACATAGCACATTACCATTATAAGTAGATCAAGTAAATTATGTTTTGAAAAGAAGTAATAAATAAATTAGTAACACTAATATTTTTGTTCAATATAATTTGTATTAATGAACACATGCTAATTTCATTGACGTATAAATATTATCACTGAATAAGTAATAATTCATTAATAATATTGCATAAATGTGTCAATGTGAAGTAAATAAATAAGGTTTTAATACATAAGGGAATGCGTGTTTGTTACTAAATACATTTCATGTATACATTCTCTTGGGATATATTGTCATAGATTACTACACTCTTCATTGAAAGATGCTGTTCTTTATGAAAGATGTTTTCTGTCTTGAAGGGTGGTAATTAAAATGTATCTTTCCATGATACTGTTGCATGATAAGTATTACACATTATCAGAATTACCAAGTCTACAAAGTTCTTTTTAGTTTAAATTTATTTTTGACATTATTATTATTGCTATATTGAAAAGTTATTAATTAAATAGCTTTTGGTTCTTTTACATTCTTCTGTATAGTCCATTGGCCATTGCCCTTTTATATAGTTATGTTTAATTTTTGTTTACATAATTTTTGTTAGTAAATCCTAATATGACACAGAAAGTTTTGAAATTGATTTAAAAATATGAGTTCAGACAGTGTATTCAATAAAGTAAATGTTACAGATTAAATTAATAAATCTCATATAACGAATAAAAAATATTTTAAATATTTGAATTTTTATTCATTATAATCACAAAGAAAAGATGACAATGATGATGAATCTTAAATTTGTGTTGTTAAATTTGGAAGAGTAATCTATTAATTATAGTATTAATTAAAGTTAAATCTACAGTATTACTAGAAGACCCGGCCACGCGTTGCTGTGGCTTTTGTATTTCGTTCAATTATTAGATACTATAATTGGTATTGTTAAGGAAGTGATTGGTAAAGAATGATGAAAAGAACAAATTAAGTTTCAACGAATAGAAAATGTTTAATTTTTTATTAATTTAATGAATGAGGTAGATAATGTTGATTTTGAAGACTGTTTTATAATTATTTTACGTAATATAATTTTTAATAATCATTACTTTCATTTAACTAAGAAATGAACAATATTTCTTGTTAGTCTGTCTTTCGTCGAAATAAATAAATTCGATGGTTTTCGAACACGTGAGCATGCAACATACAGCTGCCCATGGGAGAAACACGGATTCTGAGGTTAGAATTTTTTTTGGTGGTCGTTTACTGAAAATGATAATTGAAAAAATACAATACAATTAAAATAAAATCGGGATATAATAAGAAAAGACTTTAAAAAATTCACAATAAAATACAAATGCAAACGATCGTTTAAGGTACACGAACACCTTCGAAAGAATGTTTTTGAAATTTTTTATCTTTGTACACATTTTTGGATTGAATGTATCTAAAAACTAATGATTTCACAGAAAAAAAATTTCATTATTATTTTTTTTTAAATTTTTATAAGCTAAAATAAGGGTAAAAATGGCCAAAAATTGATACTGTTACAAAACCTGAAATCAAATCAATATTTTTAAATTTCTAATTTTGTATTTGTTTGTACTAACATTTTACAGTGAATAGACCTCTGGTAAATTTATATCTTTATTATTTATTATTTTGTGCTAGTTTAAATGCTGTCGACACAAAATTCTTCCAAAATTTGCATGTAATTCCAAGTTTAATAATTGAAATAAAAAATATTTATGTAGCTATAATCATTTCAGAGGTCTATTCCCTGTAAATATTTATGAAAAACAAATACAAAGTTTTGTAGCATTTGGATCAAAATTACTTGTGTTATGGTGTTTCACATGAAAACAAAAAGCATAAAAATTCATTCTGAGAAAAGCTAAAAACAACTTTTAATTAGATATATTACTTTTAAAAATGTTGTAAATATATTATAATGCCATTGAATTATCAAGTTCATAGTCTTATTTATTAAAAAAATATAGTTTTGTTTTTCCTTAAAGCTGTAAATATTTTCTAAGCTTTTTGTTTTGAAAAAGTTAAAATTTGCTCGACAAACTTTTTTTTTACAACTTCCTGCTATTTGCAAAGGCTTTTTAATATGAAATGACCTGAATTTAAAATATTTAGCCTTTTTGCAAGTGTTTTGATTAAATATATTCAAAAACCTTTGAATTTCACATAAAAATATCAACTTTTACTATTCTTTATACAATTTATTCTTTAAAATATGGATAAACATTGCAAAAATGTGATATTGTTGCAAAATTTTATAATTCAAAAATAAATAAAACATGAATAGTTTTTCCTTTGCAAGTATTTTTATGCTGGGAATATCCTTATGTAGGTAATATACTGTTTTCAAATTTATATCTCAATTATTTATACATTTTTGTATGCTTAAAGTTTGTCAACACAAACTCTTTTTTACAAATTTACAAAATTCTTAGTTTAAAAACTAAAATAAAAATAATTTATGAATTTAGGTTAATTTCCATGTTCTATTCCTTTCATACATTTAAAGAAAACTTTTACATGAAGTTTTTCAAAGCATTTAGAACAGAAATATTTTTATTGTGATGTTTTGAATGAATACAAAATGCATAAAAATTCAAAGAAATAAATAAAACCAACTTTTAAATATAAATAAAAACAACTTTTAAATATAAATAAAAACAAATGCACATACATAAAAATGTCCTTATGTATTTAAATTCTCCTTTATTAATATAAACACTTATTTATTTGTTTTGTTTTCTTTAAATAACTTCCAATTTAAAAGTACCATTTATCAATTTTTCTTCGACAATATGCAAATCACTCAAATTTATAACTCAAATTCTTTGTTTTTCAAATAACAAAAGTTTTTTTTTAAAATAAAATGTCCTTGATTTTCAACTTGCAACTATTATAATACCTTTTATAAAATTTTAATGTTATCATTATATTAAATAATTGCAGAGTTTACTTCATTTTCACACTTTTCAAAAAATCCTTAAAATTCATCATATTTCTTTAAAATTATATTGTCTATATTATATTATCTTGTAGATCACATTTCATTTTAGAATTCTTAATCAAATACAACACATGTTGACAAACTTTAAGCATAGAAAAGTTCAATGTTTTGATTCACAACTTTTCATTCAATATATTTTATTCCAATTCAAACTTAGAAAATGTGTTTTTTCTTCTTCACAAAAAATGTTTTATTATTTTATGATAAAAGAAATCACAAAACAAATGGAAAAGTTAATGAGCTTTAAATTTTCCTTTATTAATATAAACACTTATTTATTTGTTTTGTTTTCTTTAAATAACTTCCAATTTAAAGTACCATTTATCAATTTTTTCGACAATATTTAAATCACTCAAATCTATAACTCAAATTCTTTGTTTTCCAAATAACAAAAAGTTTTTTTAAATAAAATGTCCTTGATTTTCAACTTGCAACTATTATAATACCTTTTATAAAATTTTAATGTTATCATTATATCAAATAATTGCCGAGTTTACTTAATTTTCACACTTTTCAAAAATCCTTAAAATTCATCATCTTTCTTTTAAAATTATATTGTCTATTTTATATTATTATTTGTTAAATTACATTTCATTTTAGAATTCTTAATCAAATACAACACATGTTGACAAACTTTAAGCATAGAAAATTTCAATGTTTTGATTCACAACTTTTCATTCAATATATTTTATTCCAATTCAAATTCAAACTTAGAAAATAAAAAAAAAATATTGATAATCAAATCAGGTAATACTTACATACATTTGATTTATTTCTCATAGAAATAATATAAATTTCATACAATATAATTTTTACAAAATTTAAAGTAGTACATAAAACAATAATATTCAGAACATGAGAATTTTACGGTTATGTAGTACAGGCATCGAGACACGGCGCCATCCTTTTTTATTGTGGTATATCTTTCGTCTGTGGTGGAAACAAACTTTTACTCAACGATGAAATTAGTGTAAATAAGAATTCTGCAATTAATTATCGAAATAGCAATAAAATAGTCATTATATTGTTCGAAAAATGAAGCTACGAATGCCTCTAATTGCAGTATTGCAACCCTAAGGAAATTGGCGAAAATTGGGTTGCAAGATTGGCGCCTTCCTCAATGGTAGATTTTAAACGATTGTTGC
>BPLR01003843.1:0-45221 GCA_021605095.1 Caerostris extrusa
CTATGTAAATTTCATTTGTTAATAGTTCGCATGTGCGGCTCCTTTGCTTTTCGTATTTATGGCAAAGTAAAGTGGTCTGTTTCTTGTTTTTCAACTGATTGTAAGTGAACAATTTACAATAAAGTGGATGCGGATTCATCAAGTATATCCTGATTCCTTCTATTGACACACTGCAAGTCTGGTGCAAATATTATTAATTGAAAGCCTTTGAATTGCACAAAGATAATTTGCAATTTAAAGAAATGGTACTAGTTTTGTATCAAATTATGTTTAAAATCATATGTAAATGATACTCATAAATATATTTTAAAAGTTTCACAATGATTTCATTTCAGTTAAAAATAATTTAAAATTATATTGTTAATTTAATTTTTAAAATTAAAAAAAGCCTGAAGAAAACAGCTAATAAATTTCAAATTATCATAAATGAACGCAATTTACTAGACATATTATTTGTCAGGTTACAAATGGCAGTAAGTAGTAACAATTGATGAGCCTTGTATATATTTATCTGACTGAAAGACAAAAAAATTGATTATCTACTGAAAAAGTGGAGAAAAAAGCCTAAAATGTCAGTACAGAGAAAACAAGTATAGTTTTGCTAAGTGTTTTATGATTATATATGGAGTCTCTTATAATAGAAAATTTAAAATTATTAGTATAAAAATATCAAACTTAACAAGGATTACTAAAAAAATGTGTTTTAACATATATTTTCAAAGAAGAGCAATTTACCAAAACAATCCGCACTTCACTGCTTAACTCCATCAGGATAAGACTACTAGTTATACCTCTAAATCTACTGCTCTATATTTAGAAAAAATGAGAAATAAAACTGGAATGGAGGATACTTCATTTAAATGAATCCCACCCAAGTTCCCAGCATACTTGTTATCAATCACTGTGCATTTCTGCTTTAAAACAAGCTATTCATATGTAACATCATAACACGTTGAACGGATTCTGAAATACCATGAATAAAGAGTGAAATATTTACTGTGGTCATACTGGAAAGGTTCTTTTATTTTGGAAATCAAGATGCAATACAATAGTTTAACGAAGGAAAATATATTAGAAAATAAAATTATCTTTCTATACATATATATATACGTGTGTGTCTGTGCATTCAAAATAATTAAAATGTTTGAACACCATCCTAAAATTAATTTAGTAGTAGGTCTATTTATTAAAGAATAATGATGTCTATCATGTTACAAAACTTAGCAAATGGCTTTGTAAACTGCAATATATTTAGTTGTCTTCGATTATTAAATGCCATTTTACCAACAAAGACATGTAGATTAATTATATTATTAAATTAAATAACAATTTATATATTTATGCATTAGTAAATAATGAAATAAAACTCACAAGTTTTCTACCAGATTTCAAATCTTCTAAGCTTTCCTCATCAGATTCAGTCCTAAAGCAAAAACACCCATAAAATTATTCTGATGAAAATAACAAAATAAGTTATTTAAATAGAGGTGAAAAATTATTTATTCAGGGCATTTCTTGATCATTTCTGTACAAATGACGTGATTTCTCAAAATTAAATAAAATATAAAAACATATATATTTTTTAAATTTAATGTAATATTTTTCAGTATCAGATTTACTCCAATTGGTTCATTTTAAAGTTTGAATGAAATTCAGCTGCTTATATCCATTTGCATGTTATGTACATTGTTTAAAACACAATACATCATTATTATATAAGTCTAACATATCAGTTCATTTCAGAACGGAAAAATGTCCAGGAAGTTTGATAAAGTATAATTGACAGAAATTTACAGTACATAATGAAAAACATCCCACATTTATATTCATAGATTTTAAGCACCCAGTTTTAATAATTCAAGTAAAATTTATGATTTTACAAAAAAATTTCACAAATTTCCTCCTAATAAGGTTGGATAATATAAAGTGGATTCCAAAGCTGCTCACAGGGACATGGTCAATACGACTCAGTCCTGGACACAATTATAAAAAAAAAATCATTATAATATATATGAACATATGATCATATTACTAAAAATTGTTATTAAAATTAATGACAATTGCAAAATACAAGTGTAATTTGATGCAGCATATTTCCTGTATATTTCTTTAAGCAAATGATGTTTGTTTGGAATGCATTTTGACAATTTCAGTCAAACAAAATTTAATACTTAATAAAATTTATAACAAATATCACATACAAAAAAGGAAGCTTACTGTTACATTTCACAAATAAGTGTTAAAATATTTAACAAAATACCATTAGCAGAAGTAAAAACATCTATAAAAAAAAAGGGTGGAATTATATTTAGCAAAATATATGATAACCCTAGACAGAAATACTGTCTAGCAGCTATAATCCATATGAATGTATTCTGTACACAATTCAGGTGGAAATTACTGCTACTCTTAATGAATGTTATAGCTTGATTTATGCATATTATTTACATTGAAACTGCTTAAAATTCTATTTACACAATTCCTGCATGTCTTTTTTCAAATGAGTACTATTCTTTTACCTTTCCTGGTATTGCAATTTTCTGGGCTAATATTTCATTATTTATTTTAAATATGGTTTATAAGTCACAACAGAATAAAATATTAATATATAAATATGAACAAAAATTTTTTTAAAAAATACATTCAATATTAGTACTTGTGTTCATGAACTGAACTTGCTTCAGATGTATTTCGCATAGAACTAGGGATGGTAGTCAATGGCAATACCGAAGAACATTTGGTCTTCCTTTTTCTCTAGAAAAGACACTGCATTATTGATTGGTTTCATAAAGCAAATAAATATATAAACCAAAACATGCTTACAAACGAATCTCATACAAAAAAAGCTAAAAAATGTATTATATCATAACATTTATAACATAAAAAAATATATATATATTCACCTTTGAGTAACTGATTATTTTATTTTAATTCAGTAAGCGTTTTTTAATTTGACATTCAACAGTTCAGCACCTTATACAATACCGAACAGACCAGGCGTTCACATTCAGATCTTCCAATATATATTCAGACATGTATTAAATTCAACTATTTGGTTGTGCACATTGTTGCAGGCATCTCTGCAAAGTGATGGCAACTGTCAGTTTTTCTTTCAGGGCAGTGTTGAACTCATAAATTTATGTATAATTGGTCAAAATTTTTTTGAAGAGATCCCAAACATAGAAGTAACACGATATCACATATTTTTTATCTTGTAAAGACAAGCACATATCTTTTATTTTATTTTCATACATTACCATGTCGCAACTTGTTGTAGTTGTAGTTGTTGTGATTTTCATCAATGCAAATATACTCAATTAAATTAATGTTAAATGTATGAATTTAACTTTGTATTTACTAGAATCATGAAATATTTAGTAGAATATTTATATTGTTAGAATGTGCATAAACAGATTTAGTATCTAAATTTTAAATAGTTCTAATTATTAACTAGCATGATTTATCTTTGTTAAAACTATATTGACTGTCATTAATCCTAGAAACTGTGGTCTCAACCCTGTCAGATTAAGAGCGTTTACAGTAAAAAAATATATATATAATAAATGAAATAATGAACTCTTATGATCAAAATGATTTTGTTACCATTCCACAAAGAAATAATCATTACAAAAATGGAAATTTTCACAAAAATTCTAAAATAAAGTTTTTCTAAAATATATGATAAATATTTAACATTATATTTCTACTTTTACTATATATAATTTTTAATTATTAAAAAAAAATTGCATATTAATTTAAATATATTATATAATTCATAAAAAAATTCCCTAAATAAGGATTTAGGAATAATTAAATAAAACTCACTTTTTTACCAGATTTAGGTACCTCTAATCCTTTAACATCAGACTCAATACTAAAAGATATCATACTCATTAAAAATTATTCACATTTGCAAGTGTAATTAAAACATTAAATTTTCAAATATTACAAAGAGATTAATGAAACATCTTTTCATTACTTTCAATCCAAATTATGTTACATTTCCAAATATAAGTCTATCCATTTAAAAGGCCAAAAGGTTTTAAAATTTGGATATTTTACAAGATAATATATAAAAAAGAGTAATTATTAAAATAAATACTAACCTTTTACAAACACTTGAAGACGAAATACTAGTGCCAGGTAAATTAGATCCTGGAGCAATTTCCTCAAGTTTGATTTTTTTCTAAAAAAAAGCACATAAATTCAAAAGAAGCCTGTTTTAAAAAATCTAGACTGGAATTCACAAATTCTTTTAAATTAAAATGATTATCCTTTTAGAAATTTAGTTATCATTAACATAGATAGAAAAAAATAAGTGCATAAGAATAAGTTAATTGAGTTTACATAATTCTTATCTATATTTAGGAAACAATCTTTTACAAATTAAAACTAATTTTTTTAATACCCTATTATTGAGATCAAGTTTTAAAATAATTTTATTTCTCACAAAAAGTGTCTGAAATATCAATATATATATTCTCAAAAATTAAAAAGCGGACACAAAATGTCAATAAGAAACAATACACTGAAAACGAAAAATCCTTAAAATGCTAGAACATACTTTTGTAAAATCATGTAAATACTTTTATTTTATATATATTGTAAGTAATACAATGTGCAAGTTGCAGGCTATGATACATTGGAGAAATACCAAGTGAAGTTATCTGCTATTTTTATACAATATATTAAAATAAATTATATCTGAACATGGAGTAATAAGCAAAGTTTAAAAGCAAAACAAACATTTAGCAAAGTTTAAAATTATTTTGATAAGCTAATTTACATAATACTTTAGATTTAAATGAAAGTTAGTTTAAAATAAAACATAAAGTCAGAGAAAGAACAGTTTGCGATGTTACAACAATTTATCTAGTGTTTCTTGAGAATTTCTCAATCTCAGGTATAGCTTTCCCATGACTCAATGATAGTTTATAACATTGAAATTGACATTTTTCTTTAACTTGACTCATATCAAACTTATACTACCAAATTTCGCCACTGCAGGCACTGTGATAGCAGTCAGTGCAGCTGGCGTACCAATTTTTCTATATGAACCAATCGTAAAAAGTTTTAAAAAGCGGAAATTCGCCAATTTAACTTTTTTTTTTATGCTTGTTCAAAAGGTACTCAATTATATGTTTCTGATTAAACATTATTTATCATTTAATTGTTTTGAGCAATGTAAACAGATTAATTATCAATGAAAACAAACAATGTCAAATAAAATTAATTGTAATTTGTAAAAGACTCTTTCTAAATATAGATAAGAATTATGTAAACTCAATTATCCTATTCTTTTGCACTTTTCCCTCCCAGTGTTTAAGAAACTTTTATAATATTTTTTTTTTTCAGAATATATTTCCAGAAAACAGCATTAAGAAAAGTTCATTGTTTCCTTAATTTTATTACATTATTATTATTTATTACAATTTTTATACCAACCAAAAATTGTTATAGATTAGTCAATATACTAAATTAAAGAAAAAAATTAATAAACAATAACATACATAGGGAACAATACATAATAAAATAAAACTCACATGTTTTCTTCCAGCTTCAAGTTCCTCTAAACTTTCTACATCAGATTCAGCCCTAAAACAAACACACTCATAAAATTATAATCATGAAAAAAAGCAAAATAAGTTATTTAATTAGAGGGAAAAAAAAAACATTATTTATTATAGGACATTTCTTGATGAAACTAAATTATTAGTAAAAATTCCTTAAAATATAAAAATACTTTTAAAATTTAATGAAATATTTTTCAGAATTAGTTTCGTAAGAAATGAACTTTGTTTCAGCTAAATGCATTGTCCGAATCGAATGGCAGTTTGAAAGGCGCAAATTTAAGTCAATACGTCGAGTGAGGCAACACTTCCCATTCTAAGTAATTTTTAAACAGTTGAGCG
The DNA here is from genome assembly GCA_021605095.1 of Caerostris extrusa. Lineage (NCBI taxonomy): Eukaryota > Metazoa > Arthropoda > Arachnida > Araneae > Araneidae > Caerostris > Caerostris extrusa. The sequence continues at coordinate 5,913 of BPLR01003843.1, forward strand.
ACACGGTCTCACCTTATCAAGACGAAAAATAATGTGATGTGCCTTTTCACCGAATATGGTCATTCGTGCTCTGTAGTGTTTCAAAGGCATAAGTTGTCGTAGGTAGACAATGACAGCAACAGGGTGTGAGGCAGAATCAGCTACTTTAAATAGATTACACTTTTTGGCTCCACCAAAAATAGAGTTTAACTTTGACATAATGAATATTTCACTTTCACTGAAAAGGACCTGCTATGCCCTACATTTTTTTATTTAAGATTCTCGTAATATATAGATTTTTGACATCAGTAATAATCTAATACAGGGGTCTCCAAACTACGGCCCGCCAGTGTCATCCATCCGCCCGCGACAGCGAATAGCATATTGTTGCTATAATAAGTTGGATGAAAAGACACAGAATGATAATAACTCGATTTTATTTACTTGCTAGGTAATAAATAATTATGGCAAGCATAATACGCAGAAAATTTAACTTAAGCAACTAACAAATAATTGAAATGAATCCCACTAACATTATAAACTAGTGAACATCCCGCGGTTACCCTCGGTAGTTATGTTGGGGTAAAGAGCATCGCATATGTGTGTATATCGATGTTTGGAATGTATATATACTGAATCAAGCATATGATTTTTTATCCTGAAAATCCATCAGGAACTGAAAAGTTAAATGAACGCGAATGAAACCTTGGGATATCCACTTGTAAAAAATACTAATGAGGTTTATGTAATTGTTATTTTTCACTGACAATAGTGGGTCAATTTTACTTGTATCAATTATTAAGAGATTTAAGATGCTCATCGGTTAACTTAGATCTATAAACATTCTTTGTGTACTTCATTTTGGAGAAGGAAGCGAATTTAGCAAGCGTATTCTTACTCAGAGCGCGTACTCGGCGACTAATCTAGAAATTATATATAATGGCAGAAAAATTAAAACGGTTTTGGCCCTCGATACTTACTGGAGTAAAAAGTATGGCCCGAAGGCTGAAAAGTTTGGAGACCTCTGATCTAATACAAAATCCTTTCAAACAGCATTTCACAATTGTGTTTTCAGAATTCAAGATCTTTTTTTCTAATTCATGTAATATCAAATTCGCTTAAGTTTCAAAATATTAAAATGTTTTTAGACATTTTCTATGCTCTGTGTCAAAGTCCACTTTTTTAAATGTAGAAACACATCTTTACTAGTATTATTAAATGGATCATATTCACTGTATATATTTTCAAGCAAATGATACATTTTTGCAAAAATGTATCATTTGCTTGAAAAACAATGCAAAAAAATAATGGAATTAAACCTCTCGCAAATGATATTTGTTTCAAAGAATTTTAACCATTTCAATCAAGTAAAATTAATACTTGTTAACATTTATAAGAGATGTAATATACTAAAAACGAAAGCTCAATGTCACACCTGGCAATTAAGTGTTTAACTATTTAACAAATACAAGTAGAAGAAGGAACAACATCTATGAAAAAGAGTCTGGAATCATATTTGTACAACTTTTACTTGTCAAAATACAAGAAACCCTTAAAACTGAAATACTGTCTAGCAGCTATATTTCATATACTATTCAGGTGGAAATTACTGCTGCTAATTAATTTTCCGACAAATAATGTTTGTTTGGAACGAATTTTGACAATTTCTATCCAGTAAAATTTAATACTTTTAAAATTTATAACAAATGTCCCATACTAAGGAAGCTTACTGTAGCCCTGAGAAACCTGCAAAGATATTTGAGCAAAATAAAAGAAACCCTTAAACTGAAATACTGTCTAGCAGCTATATTCCATATACTTTGTATTGTAAACACAATTCAGGCAGAAATTACTGCTGCTCATAATGCATTATATTTACTTTATATTATTACTGCTATATATTATATTTATTACTGCTGCATTATATTTACATTGAAACTGCTTAAAATTCTATTTAAATAACTTTTGCATGTCTTTTCTAAAATGAATATTATTTTGTTATCATTGGTCTTTTGTGCTATTCTAACTTTTGGGATTAACAGCACACTACTTATTTTGACTACAGTTTATAACCAGCAACAGTATAAAAAATTTAAAAAATATATTCAATAAGAGTACTTGGACACATGAACTGAACTTGCTTCAGATGTATTTCGCATTGAACTACTGATGGTAGTGGATGGCAATACAGAAGAACATTTGGTTTTCCTTTTTCTCTAAAAATGAAAAAGAAATTACAGTATTGATTATGTTCATAAAGCAAAGAAATGCACAAAAATAAAACATGCTAAAAAAGTGATCACCTAAAAAAATTATTTTATATCATGTATGACATAAAAATATTCACCTATGACAGATTGTTATTAGAATACAGTAGGCACTCTTTAATCTGGCATTTAATGGTTCAGCACTTTTGATAATGCAGCACTGATCAGGATTCAGGAGTTCATTGCCATTGACGACTAAGTCCAGACACATTACTGCTGACATTTTCGCAAAATGTTTATTGTGATTGTTAGTTTTCATTTCAATGTAGCATGTAACTCATAATTTAGTGTATAATTTTTAACAATCTTTTGAAAAGAGATCTCAATCACAGAAACAATGCGATATCACATACTTTGCTACTTGGAAAGGAAAGCACATATCTATATATTTTTTGTCACAATTTGTTTTAAATATTAATGTACAGTATTAATTTACAATATAGGGTAAATTGGTTTCAATTTACCAGACTTCACATCATCAAGAAATTATAACATTACTATAACATATTCATTCATAAAAATGTATTTGACAGCTCAATTTAGAAAAACTGAAGCAATGTATATGGTGACCACTCTAAATTTTCTATGCTTCAAGAAAATTCAAACAATTCAGACTTTAATCTGAAACTTTTATAGAATTCTTAAAACTTCTATAAAAGAAGAATGTATATGTCTATATTTCAGGCCTCACTGACGGATTAGTGATTTTTCTGACTGCAAGTCGGCTCTGAAAGCAATTAAAAATGGAGATACTAACATCACTTCTGCGATAAATGTTCTACTCGAGACTCTACATTGTAGAGGCAAATCTTGTCATCTTCAATGGATTCCTGCACATGTCAACATTGCGGGCAACGGGTGTTGCGCTGACTCTTTAGCCAAAGAAGCCACGGACAATGATCACCCAGACATACCTTCACACTTGCAGATGCTAACGCAGTTGCCAAAAAGCAGACTAATTCCTCATAACTTTAAGAAGCAACTAATCACTGACTTCAACTGCCCTAGGAAGTTGACATCAGTTATTAGCAGACTCAGAACTAATCATTACAGAGGGATGAAGATTCTCCCAGACAAGACCAGGGAATAGATCCCCTGCAAAAATTGCCCAACGCTTTCCTAACACCTAAGCACATTCTAGAGTACCCAGCACTCCTCCCAATGTATTGAAATTGGGTATGGTGCCAATCGAGGAACCAACTTAAGGAAGTCCTGTATAGTGAAGCGGCGCCTTTTCTAGTGGCCGCTATCTTGAAGACTTTTGACTTGATCTGACTTTAATAATAATATTTTAAATCCATGGACACAATAACAACAAAAGAATTTATTCTTCTATTATAGAAGTCTTAAAACTTTACTGTAAATCATAAGATTGCCTATCATGTCAAGGAATTATTGCAATATAAACATTTAAATAGCACTTTTAATAAATATTGATAGAACTCTCATTACAATAGAATAATTTTATAAATAATAAAAATGAAGACGAATGCAGCAATTACAAAATAATGAAAAAAGAAACTTACACCCTTTTTAACATGAACAAATTTCTTTATATCTTCTTTAAGAGGTTCAATCCTGAAATTGAAATGCCCGTTCAACCGATCAATGTTATTCACAAGCAGATGAGTAATTAGAAAATTAAATGCTTAAATTGAACCATGTGATTTATTTTTAAAGGATAAATTTCTTGTTTTTCTCTCTGTCAATAATAACAACTCTGAAAATCTGAATACAATATATGTATCTAAAAATGTATACATCTATCTTTAAATATATCTTCTAAAATTTTACAAAAGTTAAAAACTTTTCTGTATAATTTATTATAATTTAATAGAACTTACATATTTAATTTTATTAAAAAAAAAATTCTTAAAAATACTCAATCCATATCATTATTATCATGAACAACTTACAATTCTATTCATATCAGAGAAAAGTTTTACATAGATTGATATAATGCAATGCAATTTCATTATGTAATACTTAATTTATTATTTCAAATAAGTAAATGTTATACCAGAAAATATTTCTTGGCTATAATTAAAAAAGGGAAAAATCTACACTGCAACATTTTGACATGCATAAAATAAAATTTTATACCTTTGATAGGCTGTTTATATACTCAATTTCATAAAATTCCTTCTCTCATTACTCTTTGGATCCTTTAGTTAATAAAAAATATGTATAATAATAATTTTATAAATGATACAATTTCATCAGATGTTTATACAAATTAGCCAAACATACTAACGAATATGTGTATATACCTATATATAGTATGCTAAGCCATTTCAATTTGATATATACACATTACATTTTAATCAAATTTGTTATTGATTAAAATGTTTTTTAACAAAAATGTACCAAACTTATAGATTTATAAAACTGTATTGAAGCTAGATTGTATTAAGATATATGCATATACAATGTATCATAGTCTTGAATACACATAAAAATTTTGCAAAACTTTATGAGCAGAAAACCTAACCTTTTAAAAGTGCTTTGATTAGAACTAGACAATGAAGATGAGGAAGTACTGGTCCATCTTTCTGTTTCCTAAAAAATAAAAATTACATTATTAAATGGTTACTTAAAGATATGCAAATATACTAGCCTCAAGTGTAAAGGCAAACTTAACTATTTTACATAACTTTTATTAATAATTGACTAATTATGTTAAGTCTTAAGAAGTGTAGTTGATCTTTTGAAGTACGTTCATACTATACTAGGAAGCATCGCCACTACAATGTTAGTTTGTTAAAAATAAATTTAATTTTTTTCTGGTAATTAGGATTAAATCCCAATCCTTATTTTATTTTGATTGACAACTAGAACTTTCTCTTAATTGCAGTTAACATTTCCAATAACCGTTCCTGTAATGGAAAAATGACACTTTTACACACACTGAAAGCTTTTTAAAACCTTTTATTTTATGTTTGCCAAAAAGGTATTCAATTTTCAGGGAGTTTCATACCAAACAAAAAACATCGCCTACTTGTTTTGTACATGGATTGATAATACCTTAAAACATTACAATCGTGGATTTGTAAATTTTGTGTTTTATAATAGTTTCATTATAAATGTTCAGTTTTCATCAAAGTGTCTCTTGTATTTTAACAGCATTTGGATAAATTAAGATAAAGCAGTATTAGTGGTCATAAATCTCAAATATACAAGTCAAGCCAGTTAAAACTTTTTTTTTTTTTTTCTAATTAATAATCTTTCACATAAATTATTATTACAGAGTATCCTTAAAGTATTTTGCAATAAAAAAAAAAAAATTCTGATATAGAATGTTGATTCTTTTAATAAAGTGTTGTGTATTATATGAAATTCTATTTTGCTTTCCTGAAACTTCAGTTATCATCTTTAGAGGAAAAAATATTTTCTGAAATTTCCAATTTAATCTGTTATTCTAAAGTTAAATCTGTTATTGAATTTTTATTGAAAAATTAATTTATCTCAAAAAACATGTTTTACATTTAAATAGTGTGAAAAATTAAATTAAATACACTGTAAAATTAGCAACCTGTAGTAATAGTACTTGATATCTTACATGATCATGCATTCAGTTAATAAAGTTAAAACCAATATTCACATAAATTTCCCACAACCAGTTAGTACTCACAGTAAATAATCATATTTGCAATAAATAAAAAAATTTCTATTCCACTATAACAAAAGATATATTTTTGTACGTCATATATTTCTCATAAAGCAATGATGCCTATGTCAGACAAGAAGACTGCTTTCGTTTGTCATGCAACAGTCATTTTGTGCACACTTTCGGCTAATAAACAAGAAGAAATCTGGCATTTGTGAAATGCGGTATATTAAGGAATTTATTCAAAATAAACTTTTCACTTATACAAAAGCATAAAAAATTCTTAAAGATTATCAATGTATTAAATTAATCTAAAAAAAAAAAAAAAAATAACCCAAAAATATAATTGGCTGGGCCAATATATATGTTACCCATAAAATTTAATGTCAGAACAAAATACAAAACAGCTACTTCAAAAAAATTAAAAAACTACAGAATTCTTTTCCTGAAAAATCTCATTTTTACTTTTAAAAAATGATCTTTGGTTTCACCAGACGACCTTTGATAAAAACGTTACATTTATTCATATAATTACTAGTTCAGTAAGAAATTTTTAAAAAAAATAAAGCAATAAGAGCGTTGAAAGTGTTCAAGAAAATTTAAAAACCCTGCTCCAAAAAACAATATCCATATACTTTAAGGGCAAAAATAGTGGTTTAGTTATTCATAAAAAAGAATTGAAACTCACTGTAATTACAACAGGCTCCATTTTCTCGAAACCTGTTATATACGATTCCAACCTAAAAAATAAAATCACTTATACAATTTTATTCATAAGCACATGAATAATATTAAAATTAAATGTTTAAATAGTATTAAGAAAATCAATTAAATGGTATAGTATTTGGTTTTTTTCTCCATACAAACTAAATAATTCTTAAAAATAGAATAACATTTTAAAGTATTCTTTACAATCTTAATGAACTACAACACATTTCTCAGTATCAATTTTACTCCAATTATTTTATTTAGATATTTCAATGCAAATTAGCTGTCTAACCTCATTTAAAAAATATATACTTCAGTAAAATACATTACACATATAACTATTATGAAAAACTTATCAATACATTCATTTCAGGAAAAATTTTGTACGAAGCTTTGAAATATTATGTCTGTTTCAAGATACAATACATAATGATTTAAAACAAAACTTTTCAAAGATTCAATTTCACTACACATTCTCTTTACTCATTTAAAGGTTTCAATTAATAAATGACATTGATAACAATAATGCTGTATATTAGAACAGCCATTATACAACATATACATGAATTGGAGTAAATTGAGGAACAGAATACTAGAAATATTAACAATTTAAATATAAAGAGAAATAATATAGTAAATTAGTTTTAATAATATATGTATTGAAATTCTTAGTTTTTTTTCCCCCTATCTAAATTTTATATGAGGTTGAATTGAAAGTATTATGATGACACTCATTAAATAGCAATACAGAATGCTATGTAGTACGCTTCAACATAAAACAACCATAACCAAATCTAAAAACTAAAATAGGAATTAAAAAAAAAAAAAAAAAAAGATAAGAAACTGATGCATTGGAGCACTATCTAGAAACTAGATTCCATATATTATTGCTCTTTTCATTCATATATGTCAATTATTGATACTCATGGTGATTGCATGCTGTATGGTTTTCCTCATATTGATTAATAAAACAGTTTAAAATTAAGTTTAATCCTTTTTGTACTGTAAGATTTTCAAAAATAATACTAATTAATATGTTATGTTTTGAATTCCCTGTTACTGCATTTTTCATTAGTAGTAGTATAAGATTTAGTTAAACAAAGGTTCACTACAAGTGAAACTTTAACCTGCAAGAAACATAAAAATTTTTTGATGCATTTAAGAAACATTAAAACAAAAAAATGAGCTTTAGTTATTGGAGTCCATAAAACAATAAACTCAACATTTCAGGAGAACTTTGTGGAGTGCCAGCTGCCACCCTTAGTGGAAAATATAATGCAATCTCTTCTACTTTTTTTTCCTAAAAAGAAAAAAAAAATTACTGTATTCGAAGGTTTTACAAAACAAATGCAAATAGATAAAAATGTTTTTTTATTTAAAAATTTTTTTTATCTTTGACTGATTGAGTAATACATATAATTTACAAACATTTAATTAAAATGAAATATTAGAGTATATAATCAACAGCCATAACATTTTACTAAGACAAAAATTTAAAAAAAAACATTTTCAGCATATACGACAGAAAAAAAAAGGCACATAACAGATTATGCAAAGCATCTTAAGTTTATAAATATAGTTTTTGGCATGATTGTCTCAAGTTAAATATGTGATGTTAAAGAGGTAAATTTCTTGCTAGATAAAACTTCTATTTAATCAATATACAGCAGTAATAAAAAACTTTTTAATTACTCAACATTAAGCAAAGATTTAATTTCATGTAGTACTTTTATCATCAGAATATATGTAATATGCTTTTGTACTGAACGATGGGAATGAAAACGATGTGAAATATTATCACTAATCAAGATCGATGGAATGAAACTGATGAAATATTATCACTAGTCAAGATCGCAAAAATTAGAATTTTTAAAATTAATATTTTTAATAAAATTGTTATAGTAAGGTAAAATGTGGTATGATTTCTACATCTTCTTTATATTTAAAATATCTGTAATTCTAATCATGTCATCTTTGAAATAAAAGATATTTATAAAACAAATTTTATTTCGTTAACACTTGACTCACATGTTGTTGCAAATTTCATAAGCAATGTATAGTTTTGTTTCAGAAAAATTTACAGTTAATTATACTTTTCCCTTGAGCTGCAATAAAACTTGAAGTGTAACCATATTAATGTAAACTTTTTTTCTGGAAACCAACAAGAGCAAATTAAATTTGAATTTCATTAAATTTAAAACTAACTCTTCAACAATTGGAGATACAGGAGGACAACTGGGCACATCGTCTTCTGAAAAAGGTTCCTCTCTTTCATCATTTTTCTAAAAAGAAAAAAATATCATATAAATCTGAAGAAATTTATATTGAAACACACAAATTTTCTTACACTAAAAAATGTATTACTTCAATGATTTAATTATCTAAATACACATAGAAAGGTAGAAATCAACAATTCTATCTTTCTATTGCTTTTATCTTAGTGCTTGGAAACAATTGTTATAATTTACAATTACTGATGCCTAATTATTGAAATCAATTTTTAAAATAATTTTATTCAATACAAAAAATGATGTAAATTTATTAATTTTCATCAGTTCACAGTTTTTAATGAATAAATTAAAAAAAAAAAAAAATCAAATTTTAATTTCTCACAATTGACTTAGAAAATAATCATCATCATTAGATGAACAATTATAAGATTAAAAATAGCAAAGAAATCATTAAAAAATACTTTTATGTACATGAAAGAGCTAAAACTAACATACATTCCACTAATTATTATACACTAATGTACATACTACTAATATAAATAAAATCAGAAAGAACGACAGCATAGGAAAGCAATCGGTCAGAACAGAGATAATCACACAAAAATTACAGGAACAGAATAGACATTTTCCAAACATGAAAACAAATTAAATTTCATGATATTACTAAAAATAGTTTTAATTTCCAATAAAATACTCTATTCAGTTGCATGGCGAGAGATGCCTAGTTTACTACAACCAATTGTTTGTTTAATTTAAAGTAAATATTAGTGATTGAAAATCATCGCAAAAAAAAAGGTAAAAAAAAAAAGAATTTAACTTTTTTTTTTTAATTCAAAAGATTAAAATGGCAGTTTTCATTGAATTGAGATTTTTAAAACAATTATTTTATATTATAGTATAGAAAAATTTTTTGACTGAACTCAAATAATATTATATTTTTTTACCAGCATTCTTTCTTTCCATTATACTATTCATTTTATAAATAAAAAAATTCCATATATTCTTTGGGTATAAACCTTCCTTTTCCCTTGTTTAGAATAACATAAACTGAAAACTTTTTCTAAAATATACCCAGAAATGCCTTTCATTGTTTATAGTTTTTATTATGCGATGAATGTTTTTAAGAATTAAAAAACATTCTGCATTAATATAAATATATATGATGATTATAAAAAGAATTTCTCAATATAGGAGTCCCTAGCTATCAACCATTTAAATGAAAAATTTTGATTTAAGGTATTTTGAGGTATACGCTCAAAAACAATATGACAAACAATAGTCAAATGCCAACAGTTGTAATTACAGTAACAATTTCCAAAATTTCAAATGGCAGCACCTACATTTTTTTTATTGGAATGTGAGCTTCATAGTGCAAAAAACAATGAATAGTGTTGATACGCTACCTGTAGTACGAAAATAGAAGCCACTAGATAGACTAAGAAAAGTGAAAACAACCAATAAAGACAGAGAAGCAACAGAAAGCCAGAACATTTTAAATCAGATATTTGCAGATTAAATTCATACACCTTAGATTTCACGTACACATACAGAGAAATACTCTATCTAAAGTCATGTAGATGGAAGATGGCGCCACCCAAGTTCTTTTCTTCTAAAAAAGTTTCTTAACACAACAGTTTGGTAACAAAATTATTTCCCACCATTTCATGTTTCTGTGATTGAGATATACAAACATTGATATTTAATTGAAATGAAATATTGGGTTGTTATGTATGGTCAGACACTTACTAATAATTTTCTCTATATGATCATCATTAATACAGAAACTCTTCAGCTAATGATAATTTATTGAAATCGAGTTGAGTGTTTATATATCTAATAAAAAAAGGGAGGTGTTTATGATATTATTCATCTGACCATTGAATGCATTGCTTTGTGTCCTGTTATTCAGCCAATATTTCCATTATCCAAAAATTAACTCAATAATGACCAAAAATGATATTTTGAAAACAAAGGGGACAAATCTGTTCTGATAAACAGATTTGCAATTTGCCATCATACTAAACAACCAATAATAAAAGGAATATTACAAGTTAAACCCATTTTTATCTTAGCACTTAGTTTTCTGCATCAAAGAAGAAATTGGAGATATTCCTAAACTCAAAAATGTGATAATTTAACTTTTAATTTCTTTTCTTTGATTATATGGTTGTGTCATGACATTTTAGCAAACTCTCAATATTTTTTTTATTTTGATAATAAATACATCGGATTGTGGATTTATAAAAACACATGCTATTCAAATAACTGTTCATTCTTATCATTAATTTACAATTAGTGAAATCAACAAATTTATTCTAGAAGGCTGCCTTATTTTAGCACGGTACTGTGAATTTTCTGCAATTAAATGTTGATCTTCAGAAGATACTGGTAAAATAATTAACTTCAAAAACATTACATCAATAAAAATTTAAACATTATATTCATTAACTCAAAATAAAAAAGTTAAACATTTTTTTTAAATGAAATTTTTAAAATATCCACCTCAGAATAAATGATTATATAACTTTACATAAATCAGTCAGTATTTTGCTGTAAAGAATAATTATATAGTATAAACAGTAAATAAAAAAAAAAAAAAAAAATTGCAACAGACGACTAAAAAAAAAAGCAAACTTTTGTAAATCTATTTCATATCAAATGTTACCGCTTATCTTGTTTAGTTAGTATAAAATGCAATTTATTCAATATAAAATATTCTGTTATTGAATAGCATTTTAATCATTGAAAACCTTTGTATATGAATCATAATATTAAATCTTAACAATAAAAATAATCCATTAATTTTCATCAATTAATTTTTTTAAACAATTAGCATAATTTTTATTAAAAAAATAATTGTATACAGTGACATTAATAATTAAATAAACATACCTGCTCTTTAATAGGTTCCATTCTGTTTGAACATTTCATATCAGAAAGTATGCTGAAACAAAAATTACCATCCAATAAAATTACAGGCATATGAGTATTAGTAAAGCTAAATGTTTAAAATATTACAGACAAAAATTGGAAAGCTCAATAATACTGTTTTGCTATTTAATTAAATACATTTCTATCTCTCATTTTTCTTTCATTCTTTTAAAGCTCTTAGTTAAATAACAAACATAACAATATCAAATTGAGCAATTCCATTAAATAAAATATATAAATTCAATCAAATTAAAACAGCATACTATAACTGATTTTAAGTAGTGACCACAAATCTAATATAAAAGAAATAATATATGTAAATCAGTTTTAGTAATATAAGTAACAATTTTAGATATTTCACAATCTAGAATCAATAAAAATATTACAAACTTTAAATTATTATATGGTGATATAACATTAATTAGCAAAATTCAGCAGACTGCTACAGAAAGAACTGAAGATGATTTGCTATGTCACATGCTATACCAGTTTAACACAATACAATTATAAACAAATCCATCAATAAGACTAATTTGGCCATAGATTAAAATAGTTTAAAAGCTAAATTCCATACCTTATTGCACTCTAAACACAGCACTGGTACAAATTATTCTAGCTCATAATAATTGCATGTAGCAAGGAAAGGCAGAGATTAGGTTGGCAAAAGCCTCATTCTGTTCCATTTTTTTGCAAGGATGTCATATTTTTTAACAAATTTAGATACAATAGCTAATATTTGTTTAATTTTATCAAAAATCCTATAAACAATACAAATTAAGAAATGTAGACAAAAATTTTATAGAATAAAAACAATGGGGGGGAAATTAACAAAATAATTAAAATTTCATCTGATTTTCCTTTGATATTTGTTTTATGTTTGGTTTGTATATTGGAAATCCTGTCTACAGCAAATCTTTAAGATGTCGCTTAGCTAATTGTGAATGATATTTTGACTGGACAAACTACATGATTCAGTATAAACATTCTCATTAGTATGTCATATAAAAACTGAAAGTAGACAAAAAAGTTGCTTTCTATGTTAATACTTTGATTGACATCAATTTCCAAAACTTTCTCAAAAAGATTTGGGCTGCATTTGTATTTGACACATCATTTTTAGTGCATTAATTCCGTCTGATGTTGTTCAGATAGTATTACATCAAAACTGGAAAAACATCTTGAAAATACCAATTGCAAATGGATTAACAAAAAACGGAAATTTAAATTAGAAACTCCTCAGATCTTCAAATCTAATTTTAATATTCGTTCTCAGTTCTTCGATATTTATTAATATTATCTTTACCGATATTAAAAGAAAATTGCTTTTAAATGAAGAAAATATTTTAAAGTGTTGGACATCAGATCATTTTATGGCAATTTTTTTAATATAAATGCCCTTTTCCTTAGAGCCGCAGTTGCCCAATGATGGCATGTAGGATGATTTCTGCATGTTGCATAATTAAAAAGGTTAAAATTAGATTTAAACATTTGTAAGACTTTTTAAATATTTATTATAGATATATTTTGGCATTCATGATATTGCTGTCACCATGGCGATATTAGTAAATGTTATCATTAATACATATACATGAAACATTAGTACATATACATCAGTACATTATCCTTTTTATTTACATTAAAAAGGAATTTTTAACTATTGCAGGGTAAATCATAAACATGAATGAAGTACAAGCATTGCAATACATATAAAAAAAAAGTGACAAAAATAATTTCAAAAAACAAAAACATGAAATATCAGTATTTGTACTTTTCAAAGAGAACTTTCTTCAGGAGAACTTTCTATAGAACTACTTGTGCTTGACAATGTAGAATAGTCCCATATCTCTCTCTTCTAAGAATGAAACAAAATTATATTAATGATTTTCTTAAACATATTACACATACTAGACTGATGGATGCAGATAAGTATAGTTATTTTACACAAAAATGTTTTAATAATCGTTGATTGATTATGTTGTACATGTTTCAAAACTTTATGAAAATGAAAATGTTTTATGAATAGACAGTCTAAATAAATTACTTAATATTTTACTAGTATCATCAAGACAATGGATATTTTTTAGCAATGCCAGTTTCTTGAAACTGAGCTTTCAAAGTTTCTTATCAAATTAAAAAGAGTATTCATTTTTATAGTTTCATTAAAAAATTGATATTTATGAAACCAATTTTAAGAAAAAAAAATTTGAACATTTAGTATAGTGACTAATTGTATCGGATTTTTGGGTCATATTTAAGGAAATACAATTTATATTTCATACTTTAACTAAAATGTTTTGAATTACAGTTGTGTTAACATAAAGCCATTAGAATATTTTAAAATGCAGCCATGATACAAAAGAAAACATTGCAATAAAGCTTACACTTTTTAAATCATGATGAAATTCTTGTAAATCTGGATTCTCTTTCTTAAATGATTCTAATCTGAAACAGTAATGCTTATTAAAATGTAATTCACAAACCTATGAGTAATATAAAATTTGCTACTTCAATGTTATGAAAAAATAATTTAAGTTACTACTGGAAAAAGACCTGTTTGTCTTTATCATTTGAATATTTCTATGAATATATAGTAGTTAATCCAAAATTATGATAAGAATATAAAAATATATTTTAAGACTTAATTTTATTCCTTCTCCTTTGTAACTTGCATTAAAAACACAAGTAATTTATATCTCTGCACAAATTATGTAATTTAAGATCAGTATCATTTACAGTTCAATTATGATCATTTATTTAAAAGTTAAATAAGATGTGTAATGTTTCTCAAATGATAATACAATATTTGTAATTATAATGATTCTTAATACCATTTCCCTATAAGATATTAAGTTTTTAATTTTCTGATATGATTGTTGAATAAACAAATTAATTTTTAAATTAGTCAATCAATTAGAAATTCCATGAAACATTTAAAAAATGTTTCATTTCATTTATTCTTAATTTGGAACTTGTTCAATTATTTTAATCAATAAAACTATTTTTCCTCCCACTACAATTTAAAATAGTAAATTCTTGAAATATGTATAATTAAATTTAAAAAATAAATAATTTTATTAAAATGTTGAAGATATTTGAAAATACAAAAGAATAATATAAAATTTGAAGAATTTGTGACTTAATTAATAACTTTATATTTATAATTGCACAAAAGTCAACCAACAGCCACAATTTATATATTATTGTAGTTAAAATATTAAAACTTTGCAATATTGAAATGAGCTTGAAAACAACACTTCACTTCATGCATAGAAAACATCATGATAACTATATGTTACATGGATTTCTGCAAACTCAACACATCTAAACTGTCAAAATTTATAATAATACTCATATTTTAAGATAGTTATTTCTAAACTAAATATTGATACATTTCCTTTTCATTTCAATAGAGGTATGGTTTTAATGATCAACATAATAATAAATATTTTAACAAATATATGGAATCACTATGGTTTAATACATTAAAATAAATGAACTATCGAAATTTTATAACAATTAAAAAATGAGCAAAAACATAATAAAAAAAGCATGGAATATTAATACTTAAATTCAGGGAAAAAACTAACTCTGCCAAAACAATTGTCCATTACTACTAGGCCCTGGCAATGAAGGATCAAAAGTAGGAGATGCAGTTCGTTTTTTCTAAAAAGAAAATGAAGTTCTACTACCCAAAGGAATAATGAAATAGATGAAACAAATTCAGAATAAAACATGGAGATAATAATATGTGCTTGACATAAAAAATTAACGTCCACTAACTAACTATATTTAATTCGACTTTTATACATTTAAGCTTTTATAAAATAAAACATTTAGCTAATAGAAATTTATAGTTCAAGTTTACATATTCATTATCATGACATAAATAATAATTATAATAAAATTGCAAAACTGACAACTGATGCTTGCTTACTGTAATAAAAATGTAAATATTATTTTATAGAAAAATTCATTTGCATTCACCTTTCATGCTCAATACAATAAGCTATCATTTAGAAAATTAACTTAAGAAAATGGAAAATTTTGAACCATTAGTGTTATGATTTACACTACTTAAATGATGATTCTTCTTAGGTACTCAGTTTTTTAACCCTATTCATAAAAATAAAATTGATATTTTTACTTGAAATAAAGTGTTTTTAAACTCGTATTTCATTCTGAGGTATATGCAACAAAAGTTGCCTAATAAAATTTTATTTATCTTATTTGAATAACATTACATTTATATAAATATCACAGGCGCTAACAATGAATCTTGAAAACAATCTACGATCTAACAATACCACAGTTAAGAAAAAAAAATTTTTTACAATTTATCAACAAGATAATCTAGTTAAAAATTAATTTATTTAAAATAATTAAAATTTATTATTAATATCACAAGCTAATCTTATTAAAAATTGAAACATAACTTATTCATTTTATGTCTTTACGGAGTGTGGCCAGGAAAACTTAAGATACTTTCTCTAAGATTCTTAAAATTAAAAGAATTTGTTTTTTGATAGAAAGATATAAATGTTAAAAAATTTTTAAACATTGCAATGTTTGCAATATATATTTATAAAAGTATTTGTTGAGTGTTTTACAAGATGTTAAAAAAAAAAAAAAAAAAAAACTAAGAGTTCACAGCAATAACACTTTAAAAGTGTAATTGACAGGAAATCATAAAAAAAAAAAAAAAAAAAAAAGAGGATAGCTACAATGAGTTAAAAAAAAAAAAAAACTTGTTATTCACCAATGAAAGTACCAAATATTCAATTTAAATAAAAAGTTACTATATAAAGAAAATCAAGATTTAACATAGTATACACATTTATCGATTTTTAAATATTTTATTTCTGTTATCGAATGAAATTTTCAAATAAATTAATTTTAGAATAACTGTCAGGATAACAAAAAATAAAACCAAATTTCAAATACTGCTGATAACACAAAATAAAAACTAAAATAAAACTTAACAGGTTGGAATTCCTCTGACTCTGGATCTTCATTTATTTCTGGTTGTATACTGAAACAGTAATGTATTTTAAAAAAAAATAATTTGCATACATATGAATAACATAAAAATCGATAATTCAATGCAATTAAATAGATAATTTTAAATTGCTATAGGGAAAAAAACATGCTTTTTTAAATCAATATATAGCAGTTAATCTAAACCTATGTTCAAACATAGGAAGTATATTTCAGCATTAATTTTATTTATGCTCCATTTTTTATATCTTTGAACACAAATAATTTATACTCATTCACACATTATATAATCCTCCAGTGTGCACTACTACCATTAGTAAAATTTACAGTTCCATTTATTTAAATAATTTAATTGAGAAGCTAAGCAAAAAAAGTAAACGCTTTCCATCAGAAAAGTTTTTATTTGTGTTTTTTAAATATACACAACATCAGTTTCCTATAATTCCCCACTTATTCTCAAAACAGAAAGTGAAGCAGCTTGTTTCATATTTAGTATTTATAACTGGTAAGTAGTTATAACAATTAAAATTACAATAAATATATAGAAGTAGTGGTGTGACAAAATTTTCAGTTATCAATTTATGAGCTTCAATTCATTAAAAAAAAAAAAATGGTAGGCAGATAAAAAGTTCATTAAAAATTTTTTTATTATTTATGAAGTAAAAAATTAATATTTTTATTATTATAACAGCGTAAGAAAAGCAATTATTTGTAAATATAAATATTGAATTATAAAATAGTCGCTATTCATATATTCCTTAAAATAAAGTAATATAAATAATTTATTATAACAAGGGGATGCAATAGAATTTTATCTTGCTAAGGGAATGTGGGAAGATGCCAATGCAAAAAGATTTAAATAGCACATATTTATTGTAAGACATATGTTGATTAATTTAAATCAGTGTTGTTTTTTTATAACAAAGATTAAACAGTAGATAAAAAGTGCAGTTTTAATAATCAGGGCATTCCACTCCACTAGCTGAACATTCTAACTATAACATTTATTCTGAAATTTATTAGATATTCCAATTGCTAGTTATTCAGACACTTTTAAATAACATGTGATGAGAACGCATGTACATTTAAACAAGAATTCTAAACAAAACTGTCATTTAAATATTCAATACACCACTTTTGTAATGTAAAATAAAATCAAAATGAAAAACACAAGACTTATTGAAAAGACAATAGCCTAGCATCAAACATGCAAACTTGCAACTTAATTGCAAAAATGAGGGGGGGGACCTGTAATTTCTAATAGCACTCAAATAAATGAATTTATAAGAACTAACATTCCGGTAAATTTTCACTAAAATCTTCATCTGTAAAAATTCTATTGTTATAAATTATAACAGTTTCTCAAAAAATCATATCACATGCTCATGAAACTCAAAAACCTTTAGAAAGATTAATGAAAATAAACTTACATTTAAATATGAGTGGAAGATAATAAATGAGAATAATCAAATTTTTAGTGTTATTTTATTAATAAATATAAAAGAAAACTGAATAAAATTAAAAAAGACGTTTTAATTTCATGACATTTAAAAACTTATAGAAAAGCTCAATCAAAAATTAAATTTTCAACATTAATATATTGACTTTTTTAAAAAACGTAAGGATAATTTGGCGTCATTTTCACATTGCATTTATCAATATTATATCAAGACATATCTTTTTAATCAATGTGAATTTGACAATGGAAATTTATGCATTTAAATAATTTTATCAATTATTTAATTTAAATTATTTATATATATAAAGAGAGAGAGATAGACATTTTTAAAATCAAAGAATAGTTAGTCTCTATTTACACATCACATTTGTTAGTATTCCATGAGATATCTTTCAAATAATTGACAATTGAAAAAGAATATTTATCAACTTAATTTTTTTTAAATTATATCAAACACTATTTCATTAAAGCTTTTAGTAATCACTCTAAAATAAATATGCTTTAAAATTCTTAACTTGTATTTATATCAGTTCATTTCAATGTAGTATTAAATTAAATATTATTAAATTATTTCCTTGAACTTTTGATTAATAATAATTCAATATTTCAAACATGAAAATAAGTTCTAATTATTGGAGTTGTTTGGTAAATCTGACTCTTAAGACACAAAAAAATTTAACTATTACATAAACAATAACTATAATAATTTAAAGTACATCAAAGCTATTGATATAGTCAGTCTAATAAATCATTTTGCACATATATATACTTGGGAAATATTTCTTTAATAATTTCAGTTCATTACTAATACAATAATGTTCCATTAAAAAATCAAAACCACTTTATATGTTTCTTTATTTTGAATTAACAAAATGCCATATTATAATCAGAAATAAAATATTACCTTGTATGTCAGCTAGTATTTCTGCACTATGAAGACTTTCAACCTCTGGGTTTTCTTCAAGAAGTGAGGTACTTGGCATAACTGCTGATGTCGACCTTTCCTGTACATTTTCTTTGTTTTCGTCTTCCTCAATATCATCTCTAATATGTAAAAGACCAAATCTGGATATCGTTGAAGGTTCAGACTCAATGTCATCCTCATCTGAATCCCCAATGGAAAATTTTCGATTCTGCAGATTTGAATGCTCAGTTATTTAAAAGCTTTCTTGTAATTTTCTTTGAAGAAATTAAGTCTAATTAACACAGAAATTATTTTTAAATATAAAAAATTAACAATCAATCACAAACTCTGAAACTAAAACATCAAATAATACTAACAGTGAAATTATCCTTTTTTGCCCATAAACAATTAAAATGAAATCAGAAAAATTGTGATTGTGAAATTTCTACTCATTGGAATTTAATGAAATTTGGTAAAAATATGAATCAAATAGTACGTCACAAATTAACTATAATAGAAAATGATCCGTTTCCATTTTGTCTTGAAAGTTAATCAAATACAAACATGAAAAAAACACAGTATCTGCTCAATAAAACTAACTAAATTTTGGCATTCAAATAGTTTAATTTTAAAGACAAAAACCAACATATTTAATTTAATGGTAAAAACGATACCTTTATATGAAACAAAAACATGGAAATTAGCCAAAGAAAAATTAAAAATATTAAACAATTGGCAAAATATACACATTAAAAATTTTTTAAAATATATTGCCCACAAACAAAAACAAATTTTATAATAAGACAAAGCAAGAATCACTTACAAATAGCATCAAAAGAAAAATTTGGATGTTGATTGATCATATATTACGAACAAACAGCAGCCATAACATGGATGTCAGAAGGTACAAACAAAAAGAGAAATACTCAAGTTAACATGGAGGCAAAAAGTAGAAAATGAGAGGAACTAGGCAGGGTAGCGAACTGGTCAGAAGTAAAATCCGCTGTGGCTGACAGACTGAGATGGTGCAATAAGCTGCAGGTCTAATGTAGCATTAGACACAAAGAGGACAATAAAGTAAATAAGTATCTGTCCAATGCATGATCAGATTCAATATAAAGTGTGATCACTTCTAAAATCTATATGGCAATGATAGCAATAACCAGTGATGAAAATTACTGTTATTATTAACTCAAATGGCTGAAAAGCTCATTGGTCATCATGGCAATTTGAAGATCCTGAAGTGTTTTGGGGGTTGGATTGAGAGAACAATGTCTCCTCAGAACATTCAAAACATGCTCAATCATTTTCACATTCAGAGAACATGCTGGCCAACCCATTAATACAATAGTGTCCTTATGAGGGTAATTCTTCACCAATTTAGAATCCACCAACCAGCTCCAAATCAGGAATACCCAAATCTCTTGCATTGACTTCAAGGCCTTTGACAAAAAACTCACACAGAGGTAGTCAGATAATTAAATGTGAGTCCTTCTGGGGTTCATAAACAAATTCATTTTCATATGTTTCATTGAAGTTGAACAAAAATTTTTAAAAACTATCCCAAAATTTTCATGCCTTCTATATTTGTACTACAAAACTATTTAATGAATAGGTATGATTTCAGAAAAATATTTGATATACAAATTTATTTAATATATCTACTTTACTTGATAAATGGAGAATACATACTATGTAAATAATTATCTACCTTTGAAGATAACTTTTCATTGAATTCAATAATAAATTTACAGCAAAAATTGGGCAATTAATATTTTTGACAAATATGCAAAATGTTAAATTATTGTATTCTAACGAATGTATTAATTTATAAATAAGTAATAATATATAATAAAAGTAATTTATAAATAAATAATAATATATATTAAAAGTATTTTTTTTTACATTTCTACATTAATAATTTTGTACATGGTCTAAAAACAATTTTTCAATAACTTCGAAAGTTTGCAGAAAAAAAAAGCAATAGCATAGCTCTGTATAAAGAACTAATTTATTATAAAAGGTCTTCACATTTAGTCATATAAATGCATTAATTAAAAACTTTGAATAAGTGAATGCTTTTAAAATGAAAAAAAAAAAAAAAAAAAACTTACCGACATAATGAAAGAAAATTATTCGTCATCAACTAACTTCCTCAATAGCAATTTTTTCCCGCCACAAAGATGAACCAGAAATTATTATTTAAGTTGAAATGTTCATGTCTTGTAAACTTCTTCTTTTATATGTCGGGTGATAAAACATTTTTTTTTTTTTTTTCTAAAAATAATTAAATTTAAAATTAATTTAAAAATTATAAGAAGAATTTCATTTAAGAACATAAGAATTTTATTTAAGAAAATGCGAATTTGAGTTTAAATTCTAAACTATAAATTTAATACAACATATTTATTAATTTGTAGTCGCACTGAAACATAATTATTTCTCTTTTTTTTTAATTAGAACGGAAAGCAATTTGTTTTGCGCTTATACATCGCAACGCGAAATACATAAAAAAGTACGCGCTATTCAACAGCAAACACAATTTAAAAAATATGCTAATAGCAACTATTTTACTTAAGAGTTTTAAATGAAATTTTTATTTTAAGTTTTCGGAAAATTAGTTAAAAATATCAATAAAAGGGTTTTTTTAACCCCGAAACATGAAAATATAAATTTAAAAAAAAAGTGACTTAAATAATTAATTACTTTCTAATCTCCTTTTAAGAAAATTAAAAATATAATTATCATAGATTGAATTAATCAAAACGTAATTTACTACATACATATGTTATTTCTATTTTTATAAAATTATCATTTTAAGTGTTAAAGATCTTACGAAAAAATAATAATAATAATTTCCGCGAATCTCCTTTGTTACTTAAATTATGTACTTCAGAAATATATCTAAAAAAATTCAATTGGTAAACAAATTAAATTAATAAAATTTTTAAAAAAAAGTTTTAAAAGATAATTTTTTCAAAATCCAAACAATAGGCCTTGATTTTTTTTTTTTTTTTTTTAAGTACATATATGAGCCCACAATGTGTGTGCGCGAAGAAACAAAAAAAGTACAAAAGTACGCACTATATAGCATAAAAAGGGAAAAGGCACGATTCCCACTGGTGGAGTATGTAACATCAGTTTAAGAAACAAATAGACCAACAAACAAACAAAAATTTTATAATTCCTTTAAAAATAATCCATTTATATTATATAAGGCAATTAACAAAATTTCACATGAAAAATTTAAAAACAGTTTCATCTTTATCAGGGCGAGAATAACGGTTGTCAGCGTCCTTATGTAAAACAGCAATATAGCCGCAGCAATATACCAATATATATTAAAGATAACAAAGAAATTTTATTAAAGACTGCAAATTAATGCTATTACAATAGTTACTAAAGTTAGATACAATACCATCAACATTTAGACATCAGTATATATACTTCTATGGCAAATTCATCAACTAATCTTATAAAAAAAAGATTTTACGTTTAATAACGTAACAACTTTTAATTTTAAAAAGTTTCTTCATACTAGCTATACGTGTAGGAAGAGTTAGTGATTCGTGATTATTTTCGTGAATATAAGTTGAAACATCACTTGATCTGAAATATTTCACTTGAAAATTTTTAAGGAAGGCATTTTTAACATACAGGCATTTTTTCAAACAAATCCTCTCCATTTATGTCTTTACTATCATTCTTGCTAAATTGAAATACCAGATTGAAACAGCCTTTTCTTCAGCTTCATCAAATTTATGAAAAAAAAATTGACAAAAATTCAAACTATTTGCTATGGATTTACTGGAAACTTACAACGGATAGTTACAATTACTTTATAATTAATCAAGTCGCGTAAATTAATATTTGTAAACATAAAAACATACTGTTAGTCTCAAACAGTTTTGGCACCTCTTTTTGCATCGACGTCCTCACGTCTTGCATACTTCGTTAATCACCTTCCACAAGCATGAAATCTGGTATTCGATAGAATGATATCCCTAGAAAATTATATACAAATAAAATTTAAAATATGGTGATAAATAAGGATTTTATTTATGTTTCATAGTTTCGGATTCTAAAATGTTAAACTTTCGGTAAAATTAAATTATTTCTCCCGAATATTAATACAAACTTGAATTATTTTCATTTGGGAATTTTAATATATGTTTTGAAAAAACGTAAAATAATACGAAAAACAAAATTTAATATTTCTTATTAACAAATTAAATACATAAAAATTGTCTGTCCGAATCGGCGTTCTCAAACAAAATACATTTATGTCAAGAATAACCAAAACAGCCAAACGAAACGAAATTTTTGTCCTTATATGAATTATTATCTTAAAAAGTTCTTTAAAATGAATGAGAGAAAAAAGGAATTCTATAAAAGTGACATACAAAACTAAAGTAATATTCTAAGAACCGAAAAATAACAATACAATTCCAACCAAACATTATTGGCACGCAAAAAAAATTGATTTCTATGTTGCTGTTGTCGTATCCCTCATGGAAGAAGGGATGCAGCTTCTGTTCTGATGGAGCACCCATAGGTAGAAGTCTGACTTCTGCTCCGCGACGCTCTTACAGTCATAGGAGACCGGGACCTACAGCTTAAAGTGGATTCCGAACCACTACAAACATCCATGGCACCGCCGGGATTCAAACCCGAAACCTGCGGCACCGAGCGCCAGACAATCGGCCATTCAGGCCCATTGATTTCTATGACTTTATTGATTATTTAAAATATGGAAATCTATTATTTTATTAGGAAATTCATAAAATATATTTCGGATGGCAGTTTGCGTTTTATAGTGAAGTAATTCAATTTCAAAATTTTAACTAAACATGAAAAACGGAATTAAACTCTCAACCACGACAGACACAAGTAAAACGAAAAATGACGCAATAATAAATATATTAACATTGTATTTTTCTGTACGTACATTTCTCTTAATTTAAACTCCATTTAATGCCATT
This sequence comes from Caerostris extrusa, assembly GCA_021605095.1. Taxonomy (NCBI): domain Eukaryota; kingdom Metazoa; phylum Arthropoda; class Arachnida; order Araneae; family Araneidae; genus Caerostris; species Caerostris extrusa. The sequence continues at coordinate 29,976 of BPLR01003843.1, forward strand.
CACAAACCAATGAGCAGACATGAAAGTTTAATTACCAATGCATTGCAAAAGGTCAGAAAATTAGTAGGTTTAATGGGAATTGTGCAGCATATGCGAGATCCGCATAGGTTTCAATTATCTTGTGGAAGATTTCCATGCATCTCCCCACAACATACAAGCTTGTTACCTGTAAATATACCTTCCTTATGTCTATCAAGCACTGTTCGTGGCATATACAACATAGAACACAAGATCCATTATAGACAGAAAAACGCGTGTTCATTAGCTTAAAAATACGAAAATTATTTTTAACAAGTTTTTTAACTCATTGATGAAATTTTAATTAAATATATCTATGGATGACTTCAAATTTCTATTGTTTTATTAATAAGTTATAATGACTGTTTATAAAAAAAAAGGTGTATTTCTCCTATTTATTTACGTCTCATTTCTGAATTACTAATTTTTTTAATGCTAATTTATGCCTTCTTTTAATTCAAAAATATTTTTTGTTTTGTTCTTATAAAACGTTCTGATGCAATTCCGAATACTGTTCTGATAAAATATTCTGTTACAATTCCGGATAAACTTTTCTGTTTAAAAAGACCAAAATTATTCATTTTAAGAATTCCTAATATTGGGCCTGATGGCTAGCGCTCTTGCGCTCAGTACCACAGGTTTCGAGTCCTGGCGGTGCCATGGCTGTTTGTAGTGGTTCGGAATCCAACTTAAACCGTAGGACCCGGTTTAATAAGATCGCAGAGCGTTGCGGGCCAGTGTTACTCCGCGTCCGTAGCTTATCTTAGCTACATATAAAAGATCACGGTCTACGTATTTGCCAGTTGCATTAGGAATAAAAAAATGAATCCTAACGCGAATCTTAATAATTCTTCTTTCTAATTCTAAAAAATTATTATTTTAACGGCACCATCTGCTCTTCTTCAAACCTAAATTTTTATTACTTTTCTTTACATTATTTTTCGTCCTAGCGTCCTCGTTTATAAAGCTCTATTCTTAAATTTTCATTTAATTTATTTTCAATAACAATGGCCTTCTCCTTCAATGTATCATCTTCAACCAAAAGTGTGCGTTCAAGAATGGCAGCTTTTTGCATTGATGAGGAATAATTTGGTATTTACAAATTTGAATGAAAAAAGTTTGTAAGGTGATAAAATATGAGTGATGAAATGGCATGTGGAAGCTGGTTTGATTGCGGAGAAGCAAGAGTAACATGAGGTTAACATACTGTGAGTATATGAGGGATAATAGGGAATGGGTTTGCATTAGAAATTTTGTGAAAAGAATAATAGAATATTTGTGAAAAGATTTTTGTTTTTGAAGAAAAGCATTTGACTTTGAGTGAAATATTAATAACGTAAGCTATTTGTTTCTTCTTTTCTTTCATTTAATTTAATATTTTCTGATATCTGCATTCTATATCGTTTACATTTTTTTTCCCTTTAAAAATCTATTTCATACTTTTCAATTATTAATTTGAACGCGTATGTCCGATGCAACAAAACATTCATTTTTCGATAACCCAGTAAAAAAAAAAAAATACGTCACCAGCACTATATTATAAACTAGGGATTTACTTATTGAAAAACATAATGGTGATATAGGTTCTCACCCACCGGTATAAAAACAAAGTATTAGAATATGATATGGTCAAAGAAAATAGTGATGAAGATTACGAGGATTATTCTTGGATGCAGATTACGCGTAGAAAATAAAATCAGTTTTATTTAATATCATATTATTTTAAATGTAAATTTATTGATAAATTGAACTATTGATGATTTTTTTAATTTTATAATGTTCCAGTTTTTATCAGTTTCAGGCATCACTAATTTCATACATGATTAACTGAATGAAATAGATAAGATAGAATCTACGAAAAGATGTACATATTCTTAATTTAAATTATGTTTAAGCAATGTTCTTGGTATTAATCCCATACACAAACCAGTGAGTAGACATGAAAATTAGTAGGTTAAACGGGAATTGTGCAGTATTTTTTTTCAGAAAATTAGTTTCCAGAACATTTATAAGGCTAAGTTTCCAGAAGATTTATTTAGATTATTTATGCAGTTTCAGAAAATTAGTTTCCAGAACATTTATAAGATTAAGTTTCCAGAAGATTTATTTAGATTACGTATGCAAAGTTTCAGAAAATTAGTAGGTTTCATGGGAATTGTGAGTATATTTTCAGAAAATTAGTTTCCAGAACATTTATAAGATTAAGTTTCAGAAGATTTATTTCGATTATTTATGCAAAGTTTCAGATAATTAGTAGATTTAATGGGAATTGTGCAGTATATGCGAGATCCGCATAGGTTTGAATTATCTTGTGGAAGTTTTCCAGACAACTCCATACAACATACAAGTTAATTAACTCTGAGTATACCTTCCTTATATTTATCAAGCAATGTTCTTGGTATATACCACATAGAACACAAGATCCATGATAGTGCAGAAAAATGTTTGTTCATTAGCTTAAAAATATGAAAATTATTTTTAAAAGTTTTTAATTCATTTATGAAATTTCCATTGAATATGTGGATGACTTCAAATTTCTATTGTTTTGTACTAAGCTATAACGACTGTTTATAAAAAAAAAAAAAATTGAATTTAACATGTTCATTTGTTTTAACATTTCTCCTTGCATGAGGTATATTTAAAGTAATTCTTCAATAATACATCTTATTTATTTATTTTATATTTATAATTGTTCTCTAATACACATTTGATGTTGTTCATGCAAAAAAACTCGTAAGGTCTCGAATGATATATAGATTGCCAGGAAGTTTCTTTTAATCTAAATTATATGGAAAAATAAAAAATGTTTTTATGTTTATATGATTACTAGTACAGTGCAAGTACTTTTGATGGTGTCACAAAACTCATGAAGTAAAAATTTTATTTAGCTTTGCAATATATATTATATTAAAACAAGGACACTTATCTAGAAGTTCCCATTCATCAAATCATATACATATATATATATATATATAAATATATATAGAGTGGTTTGGTTAATTGTTGTTTTATACCTTACGATTTTTTTTTTTTTTTTAATTTCTCAGATTTTTTTACTTTATTTTACATATATTGATTTTCTTATTTCCTACCTCCGATTATAATAATCTAACATTTTTCAGTGCAGATTAGAATTCCCTGTATACAATTTGTAAATTTTTTTCCTTGCTGATTTCGGCAAAAAATTGTACAAAAATTACTGCCTAAAATTGGTGTTTTATCAAAAGTTAATAAATAGAATTTCAATGAGAATAATCTTTTAAAAATGAAGTGATAAACTTACAAAAACAACAAATGATGAAAGCTAATGGCACTTTAGAAAAAGGAAACAGATAGTGCGCAACACGAATTATACACCGTTGTATAACAAGACATGGAATGAAATTAGATAAAAAGCAACTTATTGAATGATTAAATACAAAACTGATTACGGTTTTCATCAATTTATTTCTATATATCACCATTTTATCTCTTCTCACTCATCATATAAAGATTGCTGCAAAATTTCTTTCATTTTGAAATAGTTAATTACAATTTTTTTCATTATTTATATATAACTAGGAACTTTTCTCTCTTATCATTTCGTTTACCCAAACCCGTGGTTTTTGCTGAACTAGTGCTTTAGTTAATAATACTAATAGCAAAGCTCTGATGAATGTTGATGTTGAAAGGTGCACTATTCAAGTAACTTTTTACACTGGTCGAAGAATTTAGAGCAGTATTAAGATTTGTGTGTGTGTTTAATAACTGTAATTATGGGTAAATGAACATGTCTCAATTTTGATGTTTTTTATTGCTGAGCCACCAATTAGTGAACTCAAGTCTTGGATCAGCGCGTATATTATGCGTTAATTTCCACTGTTTTAGACCAGGGATGGGCAAACTACGGCCCGCGGGCCAACTCCGGCCCACGGATAGAATTTTAATTTGCCTCGGACAGGCAAATTAAAAGAAATATATATTTATATATCCAATTCCTTTTCTACTTTGATTAAATATTTTTTTTCTTCCTTTTTTTCAAAGGACTGATGATCTTTTTACTTTTTCTATTTTGTTCTACGAAACATAAATCGACGAAAATATCAAGCACAGATAGCTTTCAATCGGTAAAGTATTAAAAGCGGAAGTTCTTTGTTAGTTGTAGCTGTAAATTGGCGCCAACAAGCGTTATCTCTTTCTCAGGGAGCAGACATATGGGAATCCAATATAGGTGAATTAGACCTCACATGTGGCAGACTGCACATTTTAAGCTCCAGCCAGTGACTTTTTCTTTTGTCGCGAGTTCTAATATTATTGATTGCGTCATTTCCCGAGGTTAAATTCAATACCCTCAGTAAATGAAGAGAAGCTTAAGAATTATGAAGATGGCTTGAAAAAACTGCATTTTGAGTTCGGTTATTGGTTATATTTATCATGCCTTTCAACGTAAATTGTGAAACAGTGAAGTCAGATTTGCAGGTTGAATTAATTGAGTTGCAATTTAACAATCATCTCAAGCAGTTGTTTCTAAATATGCTAAAGTTTACAAATCAACATCGAAAGTAAGTTCCCAAATTTAATATCTCACGTCCAGAAAATCAGTGCTATGTTTGCTTCATCTTATATATGTGAACAAGTGTTTTCAACTATGAATCTTAGAAAGAATTATTTCAGAAGTAGACTGACAGATGAGCATTTAGCTTCGTTCCTTAGAATCAGTGTACATCTCATTTCGAACCTCAATATAAGGAACTTTTAAAAATTAAATTCCAATTTCATTCATCTCATTAACATATTTAAATTGTAATACTTGTATATTGTTTTTAAAATATTAGAAAAATTTATCTTGGCCCGCCAAACTTTTTTTTTTTTTTTTTTTTCGATTTTTGGCCCGCGACCGAAAAGTTTGCCCATCCCTGGTTTAGACAGAGGAAATAACCACCCATTTTTACAGGTGCATTATGGTACTTGGTTTAACTTGGCTTTCGGCGAAATGAAGAGGATTGGTTTAACTTTTAAATTGTCCGTCAGCACAGTATAAAATAAAAAAAAAGTCAGGACGGCTGAAATTATTTTTATAACAAAGAAATTAAAATCGATTCCTAAAAACTCATATGAAGTTTTTTTTTTATTTCATTTTAATTAAAAATTGAAAAGTTAATCCTTTGTTTATGAACGTGCGATATATCTTGCATTCTGGTAAACCTATTTTGATGATATATAGATATATATATATTTTCATCTGGCATCATTTCCGAAATTACATAAGTTTTAAACTATTGCATTGTGTTTCTCCTATTTCTGAATTACAATTTTTTTTTTTTAAATGTTATTTTATGATTTTTTAATTCTTATAAAACGTTCTGATGCAATTACGAATACTTTACGGATAGAATATTCTGTTGCGATTCCGGATAATGTTTTCTGTTTAAAAGACCAAAAATCTTCATTTTAAGAATTCCTAATATTTTTTAACGCGCACCATCTTGTTCAAACCTAAATTTTTGTTATTTTTCTTAACATTATTTTTTTCCCGCCTTTAAGATAAAAAAATTCCTATCATTTTTAAATTTCTTTATAAATGTCTATTCTTAAATTTTCATTTAATTTATTTTCAATAACAATGGCCTCTTCCTTCAATGTATCATCTTCAAACAAAAAGTGTGCGTGCAAGAATGGCAGGTTTTTGTATTGATGAGGTATATGATTTGGCATTTACAAATTTGAATGAAAAAAAGTTTGTAAGGTGATAAAATATGTCTGATGAACTGGCATATGGAAGCTGGTTTGATTGCTGACAAGTATGAGTAAGATGAAGTTAACATACTGTGAGATCTGTGGAATAAACGGGAATGGGTTTGCGTTAACAAAAAAGCGGTCTGTGTGAAAAGATTCTTGTTTTTCAAGAAAGGCATTTGACTTTGAGTGAAATATTAATAACATAAGCTATTTGTTTCTTCTTTTCTTTCATTTAATTTAATGTTTTCTAATACTTGCATTCTATATTCGCTTACATTTTTCTCTTTAAAAATCTATTTCATACTTTTCGATTATTAATTTGAACGCGCATGTCCGATACAACAAAATAATCATTTGGCGATAGCCAAGTTTACGGTTGGAGTCGAGGGGGAAAAGATATTCGCACAGTCATTAGCACTTTCTAGTCAGAAGGAAAAAAAGACCATAGCACCATATTATACACTAGGGATTTCCTAACTGAAAAACATAATGCTGATATAAAATCTCAAACACAGGTATAAAAACAAAGTATGAGAATATGATATGTCAAAGAAATAAGGCGTGGATTCTTCAGTAGAAAATAAAATGAGCTTTATTTAGTATCCTATTATTGTAAATATAAATTTATTGATAAATTAAACTAATGAGGATTTTTTCATTTTATAATATCCACATTTTTATCAGTTACAGGCGTCACTACTTTCATATATGATTAACAGAAATAGATAAAATAGAATCTAAGAAAGGATGATGCTGAAAATAATAAATTGTTATATGAATATTTTTATTTAAATTAATAAGATCATCCAAAATTTCTAAAAATGTAAGAACTTCAAGAAATTAAACTTTAAAAGAAATCTTTATAATTAATCCAAATAAAATCATATTATACTGGGGGGGAAAAATCACTTACCAGATTGACTCGTACAGAGAAATTCATAATGAATTATTAAATTAAGATGATGCTGTTGCTCCAAAATTGCACATATTCCCTTCTAAAAAATCAACTAGACAACCATAAATAAAAAAGTTATACATTCAGAAAAGAAATTCCACAAAAAAAAAAAAAAACTTCTCGCAAACATTTTTAAAAAGCCAAACAAATTAAATTTTCCGAAAAAACACTTTTATAATTAAAAATCAAAACAATAAAATACTAAAAGTTGCACCTATTCACATTATTACCTTGCAATAGATTGAAACTGGTAACAAAAGTGTTAATATATATATTTGATTACATAAACTAAAAATATATACAACATAAATTAGATATTAAGTATACCACGGCAATTTTTATCAATTTTAAAAGAATTTTAAGTTTTTAATATTCATTGAGAATTGATAGAGAAAACATCATCTATTTCATTTACATAAGTACACCTAATTTTAGTCAAGTCTATAAAAACAACACATAAATATTCAGTTTCAGGTATAATAATCTATCCAGATTTTGAAGAAAAAATCTTAAAAAACAAATGCATTACCTTGTTTACCTTATAAAATAAACATTACCTTGCTTATGAGAAAATCTTCCTTGTTCTGACAGATAAAAATTATCCACATACAGCATTTACTCACTATATTTATAAATTAATAATACCTTTAATTTATTAAAAACTGAATTTAAATAATACATGAATTTATTATTCTTATTTTTCGGAGATAATAGTTCACAAAAAAACTGATACAAAATATTACTGCATTTTCTCATCAACATAAAAAAAAAAATTTACAAACTATTTTAGATGATTTCTGAAGTTAAAATTTATAAAAAATGAACGACTGTTTAAACTTTTCTTTTTACTTTCAGAAAGTTAAATAAATATTGGATTTATTTACTTCCATGACATTGTAAACATATTTCTTATAATGAATTGGAATATGGGATAGAACATAAATAGTTCAAATGATACTGTGGCTCTATATATTACTCTAGAAATTTATGACTTTTGGCTTAAACATCACCCATGGAAATTTTTTACAATTTTCTAATATAAATTTGACAAATTAAATGCAAATAACCTGCGAAATAAAGCTGTATTGTATGAAAGGAAATGTTCCAGGTTACAGCAGCAACAAAAAAGCAAAATTTCTTTTCTTGAGAATCTCTTAATTTCAGTTACTGTCAGAAAGATAGCAGCTATCTCTCCATAAAAACAAAATATGCTTCCATTAAAATATATAATTTAAAATTTGCTAAGACATACTCACCTCTTTTTACATTATAATGAAGATACTTTTCAGCTAATTCATTGATGAAATATTTATATAAATTTCAAAGGAAATCTTTCATAGGTTTGGTTTATACCAGCTAAAATTTTATGAAAGCCTTTGTGAGAACTAAATTACAATCAATAAAAATCTAATTTCAAAAAGACAGAATAGCCATAATTAAGGCAAGTAAATTTATACTCATCTCCTTGGTACATTAGTTTATGGTGGACCATGGCTTCCCAGACAACATTTTTCGAAAGATTCCAATTTCTAGTCTTTCTTTTCCATTGCCTACAGATCTTTCTATGCTCCTTTTATCCCTCTCTTGCTGTTTTTCTCTCATCTTCTAACTTTCATTTACAAATTTTCTTCGATATTCTATTCTCCTCCATTTATTTTAAATGATGTAGCCAAAAGGAATTTTCCAAACTAAATAACATTAAAAATATCTATATCATGTTAACATTATAAAAAATATTTTTTGTATCTCGTTATTGTTTGATTCTCCGAACCTCATTAGTTTAGCCAAGACTGAAAATTCTTCTATAAATCTGTCCTTCGTGTTAGAAGGGCCCATGCTTCTCAGCCTTGAATTACAGCTGACTGGCTTAATAATGGACTTATATATTTTTAACTTATTTTCATTGATGCAATTGCAGTTTCTTTTTTTTTTTTTTTTTTTTTTTGCAAAGGGCAGAAAGCTTCTATTCCATGCAGCAACTCAAGCTTTGATTTCTGGGGAGAGCTCATTTTTTTTCAATAATGACTAGATATTTAATCTCAGGAATTTTCTCAAATCTTAAACTTCACTTGTGATAAAAGCTCTTCTTGCATCGACTCCTTTTCTGCCTAATAGCATATTATATGTATATACATATATTCTATTAAGTGCAATAATTTTTGCATGTCTTTCCAACTTTTTAAATAATTCCATAAAAGCACCTTCATTCTTGGCAATTATGATCAGCGGAACAAAAGTATGAATACTAGTTAAAAAGCATTACTCCTCTATTTGAAAGGGTATACCACAAAAATTTTTAAGGCAAAGCTTGAAATGGATTGTAGAAAGGCATAGTGAATTACTCAAAATAAAATTTTGAATTGATCATTTTTAACCCATTTAATTTAAATACTGTATCGGTTTAAAAATTTCTTAGTTTCTAATCAATAAGAATTCAGGTTTCTTAACTTTGCAGGACGTATTTCAATTTCATAAAAATTTAATTATTTAAGACAACAAACTCATGTATCAATTATTAGATATTTCATTTCATATTGGAGTGCTGTAACTGCTATAGCTCATTCTATGTCACATGATAGTTTTTGCATTTTTAGTTGAGAATGAAATAGAAATTTTTTGACACATTATCTAATATTACTAAAGGAAAACTACTACTTACTACACTGAAAAAAATAGAGGAGAGACTGTGACATTGAAACGGAATAGCGTGGCAGCAGATGCATTCCAGAAGGCGTTTACGGACAAGTACATTCGTTACAAGCAATTTATTGAATTGAAAGACAGTGTGAAGAAGCTTAATACCAAATATAAATATATCCTATGTGTTATATGGTCTACAGGCAATCATTTGTGGGAGTTTTTGAATATGCTGTATCATAATAATAATGATCAGTGAATAGTGTTATAGCATTAGAGAAACATCACCCATTTATTACTTTTGGATGAAAGTGTTCTTCGCCAGCAATTCATCAAGAATTAGGTTTCATTTATACTTCTGAAAAAAAAATTACACTAGTAAGTTTCAATAGCCTATAATCTTTCTCAAAAACGAAGAAAAAAAAAAAAAATTAAGGTTTTATTAACGTATAAGTTCAATCTAAAATAATTAGATTGAAATTAACATGTAAAAAAAGATTTAGGAGCTTTAATTAGAGGAGATTTAGGATTTTTAAGCTTCGTTCTCCTCTATTTTAAATAAACGTTAAAAAAAAAAAAAAAAAAAAAAGATTTTCTCAAATAATAGAAAACTCAACAATTTAGTAATGCATATAACAATATAAATTTAATATGACACTAAAAATATTTAAGTTAATTCAAGACTTTTCGTTATACATTTTATATAAAATATATATATTTAAATCCGTAAGCTTAAAATTTTCTTACCTAATATTCAAAGCTAGAGTAAGATAAACTATAAACACAGTTGCTTAATTTTGTAACACACAGTATACAGCATTTTTAAACTTAAAAGAATGGCACAGTGATAGACGATAAGCTTATTTGATGTCAAGTAAATAGCTGTCAATCAATTTCTGCTATTCAAGATTTACACCATAAAAAAAAAAAGAGAGAGAGATTTTACATCATATTATTAATAGTTGAAAGGACAAAACATATTCATAAAATGATAAAATATACAATATTCAATAGTTTTATCTAAAACAATTAGTAATATTATTATTATTTTTATACTGTAATTACTAAACACAACCTTAAGCTATATACATCCTGATTATACATAATAGGCAATAAAGTAAATTTTTTTTTTTTTTTTTTCGAATATGCATTAACCCAACAAAATATATATTTTTTTCTTTTATAAATACATTTCAAATTCTAGGTTAAAAAAATGTGCTAATTATTTCTACCAAAAATTATGTTGGTCTGTTTGCCTTTTACTTCGTTTAAAAAATATCTAACATAAAAATTCATACAACTTGAAACAAATAATGAAATTATTATTTCTTGATTAAAAAATGAAGATATTTATTCAATGTAACAGAATTTATTCTTCTTGATTAAAAATAAAAATTACTGATAGCTTTATTACAACTCAGATGCAATAACATCCTTAATTTTTAATGAAAAAAAAAAAAATTGCTTGTATAAATTTCAAAGGTGCAGCTGTTAAGTCATCAAATGCAGGTTGAGTTAAAGGTCATTATTTGTTAATGGAATCTTTGCAAACCCTTCAATCTTTCAGTTATTCTAGCAATAAATTAATGGGATGGATTGAATCTTTTCTAAGGATAAGAGGAAGATGAGATTTAAAATTCATAACAGTTGGTAGTTTAGAAAATATATTCAAAATATACCTTGGATGTTCAGAAGCCATTTCTGCTAGATAAACAGAAATTTCATGAAAGTGCAATTTGTAAAACTGGCAAGGAAAAATAAACTACAGTGGAACCCTGGTTTAACCTTTCCCATATTAATAATTTTTTATTGTCATTTTTATTGTTCACAAATAATTTTATGAACTAGTAATGTTAAGCAATCTCAAATGTAACATATCACTTTGAAATATTTTGGGCATTCTATTGCTTTTTCTATAGGATTAATTCAATGTGACTTTCTAAAAATAGTAAAAAATTTCGAATGGCAGGGGGGGGGGGTCCATATTTTCCAACTAATTTAACAATCAGAATGCCCTTCCCTCCTCTGCTTTGACCTTTCTTGCCAAGACACATTATTTAACCCTCTCTCTGTATAAAACGAGAGAAAACAACACCTGGAAGACAGATTCTCGACATAAAAGGACACCCTGGCCGACCAACAGCTGATTGATTTTATGATCTGCAGATGCTTTCTGTAATTGTAGAAAAAATTGAGATTCATTATAAAGTTATCATTAGCTCTGGATAATGAAAATATGGCATTAAAAAGAAAGTGATTTCCTTTGCTGGTAAAAAAATGGAGATTATCAATTACGTAAAAGATAACATTGGCAGTAATGCTGATTTTGCTAAATAAATTGGCATTCAATATTAAATTTCACAAACAATTTTTTTTTAAAAATAAGCATATTTTATAAAGCATAATTAAGAAAAAAAGGAAAAAAACTGCCTAAAAACCAAATAAAAACTGTCAAATTTTCTTATTTGAGGCAATGGAAAATTTTGTTGCACTGGAAATGGTTTAATTCTAAATTGGATAGCTTGAAGATTATCATGATGAATAACACATAATTTCTTCTGCAACCATAGTTATTCAAGCTTCAAAAACAGTGAAAGTGACCTTGAGAAAACTACAAATTGAATATTCAAATATTATAAAACATCATTGGTAATCATTATTGAAAGTAAATCATAAATGAAATCTAAATTTCATACAACTTTCACTGATAAATGAAGTTGTCAAAAACTGTGTTAATTTGGCAGTTTAATTTTTTTCTTATCAAATAAATTTTTATGACATTTTGCTTCCAAGTAGAAAAATTAAACACCTCTGCTTTCATCGTCAATAATATTTTTTAACAAATAATGAATCAGATTTAGATAATTAATAATAAATTAGTCAAAATTAAACAACAACTTTCTTAATAATTTATAACACATTAAATGTTCTATGAATACACATTTTGAATCTCTAGATCAAAATGGTAATAACTTTCTAAAACATCAATGACACACACACACACAAAATAATAATAATAATGAATAAAAATAAAATTTGAAGGAAATGAATAAACTTTTTCCATTTAAATTAAAGGAAATTATGCGTGGAGTTTTTAAATGCATTATTTTATTAAACAATCTAAATTACAATCAAAATAACATGAAATAAAATTTCTTACAATTTATAATAAATCATGTACACAAACTTCAAATTAAAGAATCACAAGGATTAAAATCACAAGTACAATAATCTTGACTTTAATTAAATTCAAATTTGCAGCTGATAGAAATTGCCAAACTCATCTTATGTTGAGAGAGGGATGGATCATTCTGCAGAAATAGATTTCACAACCACACCCTACAATTATTGAAGATTTTTAAATAAACAAACAATGTTTTAATATTAGACAAATTTATTTAACCACATAAAGCATAAATCAGGATAAAAATTAAACTTGCTAAGAAATTGCAGATAATATTTTTCTTTTTGCATTAAAAATTTATCAACAGGAACACAAAAAAAAATCCTGTACTTAAATAACTCAGAAAAATTCTTTAACTATATACTTATTATTATCATTTATTTTATAAATAATATTTAAATTTCAATCTACATTTCAATTTGACAATATAAGGTACAAATAAATCATTTAATAAAACTCGTTATAAATATTTTAAAAATACATATAACATCAGCTATTTTCCTTGATTATTTTTAAAGCATCGGTTCGTAGCCATTGATTAAAACCTTTTTTGCTATTTTTAAACTTGCAATCATAATTGTTTTTTAATGCTGAAATATCTCTTGTACGACACTTAGCAAGGATTTTATTGAAAAGTCTGCTTACAAATAACAATATTTATAGTATCATCAAAACAGATGGACTGAATTTTAACTTCTTCAATATCACATTTTGGGTTAATCCAATTTTAAACCAATCAGCAACGATTTACAAAATTTGGTAAGATGTTAATAAACATTTCAGAAGAATATATCACCTCATTTATCATTATGAATACTATACTTTTAATTTTTCATGGTAGGCAAGCAGTAAAAATGATGAGAAAATTGTATTGTTTTCTTTTTTTAACTATTGGAACTTATTATTATTTCTTTAAATTTCTGAAAATTAAAAAAAAAAAAAGTTTATTCTATCTTAAAAGTAAATGAATGTAAAAAAAATTACGATTGAATATGTTACAAACTATCATTCATATATGTCCCGTTACTTATTCATGTAATATAATGAACATGTGCATCTGTAGCTATAAGTAAATTGATATTATCTCTTTTTCCATTGTGAGAGACTTGACATTTTTTGACTGTAACTAAAATTGATAATTGTTTTGAAGGGAGTTTATTTAAACAAATTATTTTCTTAGCTGGCAAAATTGGGGCCCTAAGATAGGACTCTACTGGCATTTAAAATATTTATTGAATTTAAAGTATCAAAAAACAACAAAACTTAATACTTCAAAATGCATTTAAAGAAATTTCTCCATTACTTATTTTTTTTTTTTCTTAACTTATTAAACAAAATAGTTTGAAATATATACTGCAGATTAAACTTGATCTTTCCTCGTTACTATAAATAACTTCAGTTTTCGTATTAAATTTTGCAAAATCGAAAATTTCTTTAACAACAATTACAAATATCTGCTTTCTTTTGATTATCAATTTAGTAAATATTATTTCAAAATATCTCTTACATTGTTATATTCCTTGTATACAAATCAGGAGGATTAATAAAAAATTAAGAAAATATTCCAATATTCTCATAATGTTTTTAAAATCTCAAATTATTTATATTTATTAATTAATATGTATGTATTATATATATATATATATATATATAATACATACATATTAATAATTGTTAAAGAAAATTTACATAAGGTGAATTAATACCTTAAACGTTTTCGTAAACTTACTAGTTGTTTTTACTTAATTAAATTTATTATTGATTCTTGCCTCTCCTTATTAAAACCATTGGATAATGCAAATTTAATGAACTTTCCATAAAATTGTAACGATACATATTTGATAAATGTTTTACAATTACATTAACACTATTAGCCATTTATTAACATTGATTGATACATATAAGTTTCCCTTCCATGAATTGACAAAAAAAAAAATTATTGCAGTTCTAACTCCTTTTATTTTAAAGAATATTAAAACTATCCCATAACATAATACTGAGATAGAAATAATTTGTATTAAAGAATTAAATATGATATACTGATACATTTAAAAAATTACAAGTAATATTCAACTTCAATGAATAATAAAATATGCTTTCAATATAAAGAAACAACAGCAATGTAGAGAAAAATGCCATTTAGCTATAGAAAATTCCTATATTATGAGATCAGTCACATTAAAGATTAACACAAGTAATAAATAACACATTTAAAAATAATAATTTAGTTTATATTGTAAAATATTATTAACTAATTTGAAACAAACCTTTGGGCAAGTATACATCCTCCAAAAGGTCAAGTTACTGATAAAAACAAGAATAGATGTTCAATAATTTTCATTTTTAATAACACATATTTAAAATATGATTCCAACTTTTCAAATTGATTTGTTTTGTGTAAGCTCATAATGCTCTTTTATTTCTTAAATGATCGAATAAATAATTTTTTAAAATTTGGAGATACAGCCAAAAAAAAGTATATAAAAGTATTACAAACGATTGTCAAGCACATAAAAGTGTAGAAATAATCAAGAAACAGCAACTTTTGATGTCGAACTGAATGAAAAACCGCATTGTTTTAGCTACGTTCTTTATATTAAAATATAACAAACACAAACCCTAAAGTAAACAATTGAAATTGCGCTCTTTGACGTCGCGAAAGTTTACTGCCATTCTGATCGACTTAATACATACAAATTTGCAAAACTTATTCTTCTTCTTTAGCGGCCTGATG
>BPLR01003844.1:0-43502 GCA_021605095.1 Caerostris extrusa
CTCCGTAAGAGGGCGCTCTTTTGTTTGTCAAGTGTTTTCGTCATGTATCGTTTTTCAGTTGAGTAATAAATGTCGTACAAGAACGTTTGCGTGCCTCGCCTTTTCACCCCCTCACCAGATGGTCCGTCGAGCCCGAGGCAAAATTCCAGCAGACACCACTTTAGATGAGTGGGGAGGTCGACTAAAGCGTTCGTACTCAACAATTTCGAATATTTGCTCAACGGAGCTAAAATAACGTGCGTAACATCGCAAATCACAATCATATTGCATCGTAACAAAGTGCGTAACATCGCAAATCATCATCATCATATTGCATCGTGCATCTCAATAAGTGCGTAGCATCGCATCTCACAGCATCGTACTTACATTCCGGAAAGGTCATTGAAAACCACAACATGGAAGGTCTTCAAAGAAAACACAAGCGAATTATCAAAGGTAAGCTAAATCGATTAATTGCTATAGTAGATAATTTACAAAATCAAGAAAATTCTATTTCTGTTATTGAAGTGCATGAAAATAGCGTAAATATTTTTAGATATTGAAATAAATAAATTAAATTGTGATATTCTTTTTGTTCTTGTTTTAGATGACGAAGATTTGATAAATATGAACAGGAAATGCATGAACTTTTTTCTAAATTAACTTCATTTAAAAATTACGTTAAAAGATGAATTAAGGAAACCTCGAAAGAATGAGAATAGTTCTAATGCAAGCAAAACATTTCCCTCCTTCCCCCGAGGTCAAAGTTCATCGCGGGTTAGAGAGCGGGGTTGAAGTGAAACCAGATGTTTCCTCTGATGTTAGGGGGACCATATATAAAAAAAGTAAGCAATAATTCTGCTTACTCTTCACAGATCGTAGCTAATATTTGCACTTATTGCAAAAGTTCCTCACACTATGGATTATTTAAGTGCGATAGTTTCTTGGAACTCCTAACAAAGAAAAATGGGATACTGTAAAAAAAATTTAAAATTATGCGGTAATTGCTTAACATTCAAATCACATACGATTGATAAATGTCGAGCAGAATTGTGCAAAATCTGTACAAAAACCCCACAATACAATTTTATGTTCGAAGGATTTAAATGATTCAAAATCTGATTCACAAACAGAAAATGAACTTCCTTCAATTAGTAGCAATAATGCAATCGTGCCCGCCACACAAGCGGTTTTATTGCCTACAGCAATTGTTTATGTCCAAAGACAATGGCATTTCTCAAAATTCTGAAGCAACTTATTGATTCAGCCAGTCAAGGCTCATTCATTAGAAGAGTAGCGTTAATTTATTGCAAGTAAATCGCAGTAAAAGTAAACATAAAAGCGTAGACGGAGTTTGAGTTCACAAAAGTAGGTAGAGTTGCAGGTTCGGTTAAATCACAAATAACATCACAGTTTAACAAAAACGCATCTATAACTGTTGATGCATTAATCATGCCTAAAATCACCTGTGACCTTCCTCAATGTCCAGTCGATGCATCTGTTTTGAAAACATTCAAACAAATTGCAGTTACCAGATGTCAACTGTCACCAGCCTGGCCCAATAGATATTCTTTTGGGCGCCGATGTGTTCGGTGAAACTATGCTCAGTGGACATTTAAATGTTTCTGGAATCTCTGCTTTAGAATCAATTTTCGGTTGGGTAATTCTCGGAAAGACAAAAGGCATTACTCAAACAAGTACATCTAATCATGCTAGTTTCAATGCAGTTGAGTTTGAACTTGACAAAAATTTGGCAATCAGAAGAAATTTCAGACATAAAAAGCCTTACACTCAGGAAAGAAACAGCTCGTGAAAAATCATTTCATACAGACTTTCTCTCGTGATTCAACAGGCAGATTTTGCTGTTAAATTTCCATTTCGTAAATCTAGTAATGAACTCTGCGAACTTGATTCAAGAAGATTTGCGTCTCTAAATGCTTCTTTGAGCGTTGATGATGATACAGTAAAAACTTCAGGTATCCAGTGGCATCCAGCCTCAGATGTCTTCTCCTTCAAAAGTCTGCAAATCATTATTTCTTGAAGGCACCTTAACCAAAAAGAACACTTCTTTCCACAATCGTAAAGACTTTCGACCCTCTTGGATGGTTGTCACCCATCACAATCCAGAGCAAACTACTCATGCAAAACCTGTGGAAATATCAGTTGCAGTGGGATGAAGTCGTTCCTCCAGACATGCAATAATTGAATGGAAGGCATTATCACAAGAAATACTATTTGTCAAAGACTTCAAAATTTCAAGATACTTATTTCATGATCCAGACAAAGAAATTCCACCGGATGGGTTTAGTGATGCTTCAGAAAAGGCATATACAGCAGTAATTTTACTGTTATTCTGTGTCAAATACAGGACAAATCAAAGTTCAACTAGTAATAGCCAAAACTAAGTTGCACCATTAAAACCATTTCACTTCCTCGATTGGAATTGTGCGGGGCACTTCTATTACGTAAATTGATGGAGTTTACTTGTAAAGCATTTGACATCCCTATATCGCAATCTCATTTTCATACGGATTCCACAATCGTACTTGCCTGGATAGGATCCCATGCCAGCCGATGGAAAACTTTCGTGGCCAAGAGTGGCGAAAATCCAGACTTTGTCTTCTTCTACCCAGTGGCATCATGTTAGTGGAAATGAAAATCCTGCTGATCTCGCGACCCGTGGTGTGTCATCTTCCAGACACTACCTCAGTGTGGTTGTGTGGTCCAGAATTTCTATACAACGAATGTTCTTTCCATCCAGAATCTTCTGTGCCGACATTGAACGATTCTGAGTCGACATTGAACGATCCTGTGACTGAAAGGTGTTGTGTACAATCAACTATTGCAGCCAATCATTCACCAAATTCAAATGATTTATTTCAGAAATATTCATCTCTTTCCAAACTGAAACGTGTAACAGCATATTGTTTAAGGTTTGTTAATAATTGCAGAAATTCAAAGATAAAGGTAACTGGTTTTTTAAATACTAGTGAACTTAATAATGCTATAAATGTGTTAATCAAATCAGTTCAATTTATTGTGTTTAATAAAGATGATCAATGCATTAAAAAGAAATCAAGCATTATCTTGCAGAAGCAAAATTCTGTCTCTAAATCCATTTTTGGATAATTCAGGTATTCTCAGGGTGGGTGGTCGCTTGCGACATGCAAATATCGGCCACAAACATCCCATCTTACTGCCAAAAGGCATTTTAACTGATCTCATTGTTGATATTATCATGAAATTCTCTTGCATGCTGGTCCCCAACTTGTACAATCTTCTATTCAAGAACAATATTGGATTATAGGTGCTAGAGATGTCATTAGACATTTAATCAGAAAATGCAAAAATGTTGCAGAATTAGAGCTTCTATAACTAATCAAATGATGAGTGACTTGCCAATTACACGTATTTCCCCTTCTCCGACATTCTTGCGTTGTGGAGTAGACTACGCTGGTCCATTCCAAATTAGAGCATCGAAGGGTCGAGGTTCAAAATCATTTAAGGCATATATAGCTCTCTTTGTTTGTTTCACTACTAGAGCTATCCACTTAGAACCAGTAACTGATCTTTCTGCAGATGCCTTCATTGCAGCTCTCCAAGAGGTTTATATCCCGCAGAGGCAAATGCAGTGATATATACAGCGATTGCGGTTCTAACTTTGCAAAACGTAAGCTCATGGAATTTGAAAAACTTTCAAATCAAAAAACTACAATCAAAATAAAAACAATTTCTTGTCTGATAATGGTATTAAATGGCATTTAAATGTTCCAGGTGCACCACATGGGTGGTCTCTGGGAAGCTGGTACTCAAAATCAACAAAAATATCATCTAAAACGTGTTGTTGGTGAAGCTAAATTAACGAAGAATTTGAAACATTTTTAACACAAATAGAGGCTTTGTCTTAATTTCTAGACCTTTAACAGCAATTTCTAATGATTCAAATGACCTATCAGCGTTAACACCTGGTCACTTCATTATTGGAAGGTCATTGACAAGTATTCCTGAGCCAAATTACATTGAGTCAAAAAATCTCATATCTTATAGATGGCAACTTATTAAAAATGGTTCAACAATTTTGGAAACGTTGGCACAATGAATATTTATGTCGATTGCAACAAAAGACCAAAATGGCTTTACCTAACTAAAAATTTTCAAATCAATGATCTGTGTCTCATTAAAGATGATAATTTGCCCCCAACTAAATGGAAAATGGGTAGAATAATACAATTACACCCTGTCTTGATAATATTGTTGGGGTTGTAACCATCAAAACAGCAGATGGCACATTTAAAAGAAATATCACAAAATTATGTATGTTGCCAGTTTAAATTTTATTAATGTATGTTAATTGTGGCATTGCATTTATTGTATAATCAGTATATTTCTATTCAATATTCATTCAACTCCTTTGATTTCATGTATGCATATTAGTGTGTAAATGTAACACTTTTATTTTCATTCATTGTTGAAATGTTATTTTCAAGGTGGGCGGCATGTTCAGACCGTAACCGTATGTACATTCCTTATGTAATATTTCGTTCTCCGTAAGAGGGCGCTCTTTTGTTTGTCAAGTTGTTTTCGTCATGTATCGTTTTCAGTTGAGTAATAAATGTCGTACAAGAACGTTGTGCCTCTCGCCTTTTCACCCCTCACCAGTTATCCTGTAAAGTTATGATTATGAGATGTGGGTTATAAGAAATAATCAAGTTGTTACATGTTATAGATACTTTTCATAAATGTTTTTAAGAATCCTGTTTTTTAAGCAATAATTTATTTCATTGCTTCATCCTTTGTCGTGGAAATATTGTGGAAATACAGGCAATCGTGGATCGTATTTATCGTGAAAATGGAAATGTAGAACAAATGATCGTTTTCAGCTTGAAAGCTACCGTTAAGTTATTTTGATGACTTCATATTAAAAAAATTACCGTTATAAAAAAATTGGACTTCATTATTGACAAAACGTCATTAAATACAATGACAGAATCCGTTAATGTTTTATTATTTTAAAAATTATAATTTTTTTATTTTAACATAAGTTAGGAATGTTAAATTTTTTGAAATCATTACAAATATGCTTCTTTTTATAGCGAAAAATGGTTATCCTGTAAAGTTATGATTATGAGATGGGGTTATAAGAAATAATCAAGTTGTTACATGTTATAGATACTTTTCATAAATGTTTTAAGAATCCTGTTTTTAAGCAATAATTTATTTCATTGCTTCATCCTTTGTCGTGGAAATATTGTGGAAATACAGGCAATCGTGGATCGTATTTATCGTGAAAATGGAAATGTAGAACAAATGATCGTTTTCAGCTTGAAAGCTACCGTTAAGTTATTTTGATGACTTCATATTAAAAAAATTACCGTTATAAAAAAATTGGACTTCATTATTGACAAAACGTCATTAAATACAATGACAGAATCCGTTAATGTTTTATTATTTTTAATAATTATAATTTTTTATTTTAACATAAGTTAGAATGTTAAATTTTTGAAATCATTACAAATATGTTTCTTTTATAGCGAAAAATGGTTATCCTGTAAAGTTATGATTATGAGATGGGGGTTATAAGAAATAATCAAGTTGTTACATGTTATAGATACTTTTCATAAATGTTTTAAGAATCCTGTTTTTTAAGCAATAATTTATTTCATTGCTTCATCCTTTGTCGTGGAAATATTGTGGAAATACAGGCAATCGTGGATCGTATTTATCGTGAAAATGGAAATGTAGAACAAATGATCGTTTTCAGCTTGAAAGCTACCGTTAAGTTATTTTGATGACTTCATATTAAAAAATTACCGTTATAAAAAAATTGGACTTCATTATTGACAAAAACGTCATTAAATACAATGACAGAATCCGTTAATGTTTTATTATTTTTAAAATTATAATTTTTATTTTAACATAAGTTAGGAATGTTAAATTTTTTGAAATCATTACAAATATGCTTCTTTTATAGCGAAAAATGGTTATCCTGTAAAGTTATGATTATGAGATGGGGGTTATAAGAAATAATCAAGTTGTTACATGTTATAGATACTTTTCATAAATGTTTTAAGTATCCTGTTTTTTAAGCAATAATTTATTTCATTGCTTCATCCTTTGTCGTGGAAATATTGTGGAAATACAGGCAATCGTGGATCGTATTTATCGTGAAAATGGAAATGTAGAACAAATGATCGTTTTCAGCTTGAAAGCTACCGTTAAGTTATTTTGATGACTTCATATTAAAAAATTACCGTTATAAAAAATTGACTTCATTATTGACAAAAACGTCATTAAATACAATGACAGAATCCGTTAATGTTTTATTATTTTTAATAATTATAATTTTTATTTTAACATAAGTTAGAATGTTAAATTTTTTTTGAAATCATTACAAATATGCTTCTTTTATAGCGAAAAATGGTTATCCTGTAAAGTTATGATTATGAGATGGGGGTTATAAGAAATAATCAAGTTGTTACATGTTATAGATACTTTTCATAAATGTTTTAAGAATCCTGTTTTTAAGCAATAATTTATTTCATTGCTTCATCCTTTGTCGTGGAAATATTGTGGAAATACAGGCAATCGTGGATCGTATTTATCGTGAAAATGGAAATGTAGAACAAATGATCGTTTTCAGCTTGAAAGCTACCGTTAAGTTATTTTGATGACTTCATATTAAAAAAATTACCGTTATAAAAAAATTGGACTTCATTATTGACAAAACGCCATTAAATACAATGACAGAATCCGTTAATGTTTTATTATTTTTAATAATTATAATTTTTATTTTAACATAAGTTAGAATGTTAAATTTTTTGAAATCATTACAAATATGCTTCTTTTATAGCGAAAAATGGTTATCCTGTAAAGTTATGATTATGAGATGGGGTTATAAGAAATAATCAAGTTGTTACATGTTATAGATACTTTTCATAAATGTTTTAAGAATCCTGTTTTTTAAGCAATAATTTATTTCATTGCTTCATCCTTTGTCGTGGAAATATTGTGGAAATACAGGCAATCGTGGATCGTATTTATCGTGAAAATGGAAATGTAGAACAAATGATCGTTTTCAGCTTGAAAGCTGCCGTTAAGTTATTTTGATGTCTTCATATTAAAAAATTACCGTTATAAAAAAATTGGACTTCATTATTGACAAAACGTCATTAAATACAATGACAGAATCCGTTAATGTTTTATTATTTTTAATAATTATAATTTTTATTTTAACATAAGTTAGGAATGTTAAATTTTTTGAAATCATTACAAATATGCTTCTTTTTATAGCGAAAAATGGTTATCCTGTAAAGTTATGATTATGAGATGGGGGTTATAAGAAATAATCAAGTTGTTACATGTTATAGATACTTTTCATAAATGTTTTAAGAATCCTGTTTTTTAAGCAATAATTTATTTCATTGCTTCATCCTTTGTCGTGGAAATATTGTGGAAATACAGGCAATCGTGGATCGTATTTATCGTGAAAATGGAAATGTAGAACAAATGATCGTTTTCAGCTTGAAAGCTACCGTTAAGTTATTTTGATGTCTTCATATTAAAAAATTATCGTTATAAAAAAATTGGACATCATTATTGACAAAACGTCATTAAATACAATGACAGAATCCATTTATGTTTTATTTTCTTTAATAATTATATTTTTTATTTTAACTTAAATAAGGGATGTTAAATTTTTTAAAAGTCATTACAAATATGCTTCTTTTATAGCAAAAATGATGCGTATCCTGTAATGTTATACTTATAAGTGGGATTTATAAGTAATAAATAGTCAATATGTTATATATTATAGATATATGGCATTAATATTTTATGAAGCCTGTTTTGAACAATAATTTATTTAATTTCTTCACTCTTTGTTGTGGAAATTTCGTGGAAATACTGGCAATAAAGGGTCCTATGGATCATGGATCTTATTTTGCGGAAATTCAGGCAATTGTGGATCCTTTGGAGAATGGATCTTATTTATTGTGGAAATACAGGCAATCGTGGATATTATTTATCGTGGAAATAAAAGCAATCGTGGATCCTATGGATAGTGAATCTTATTTATTGTGGAAATACAGGTAATCGTGGATCTTATTTATCGTGGAAATAAAGGAATCGGGATCCTATGGATAATGGATCTTATTTATTATGGAAATACAGGAAATGGTGGAACCTATGGATAGTGGATATTTATTGTGGAAATACATGCAATCGTGAATCTTATTTATCGTGGAAATACATGCAATGTAGAACAAGCGACTATTTTCAACTTGAAAGCTACCTTTAAGTTATTTCAATACCTTAATATTTTTTTAAAAAATGTGTTATAAAAAAAGCGGATAAATAATGACATTCAAAGAAAAATTAAAAAAAAAAAAAAAAAAAAAAAGAGTAAACACGGTGTTAAATTTGTATTTTGAACATAAGGCTATATCTGAACCAATTATTTCTTAAATTCAATTAAACAAATCTAAAACCTTTTGAAATAACATGTATCCATATGAAATACAAGAAATAGAAACTAAAATGAAGAAAAAGTATAAATTAAATTGGCATAAATGCACCACTATATCCTGAGGATTGCACATTTTGAGGACATCATTCAGTTTAGAATCCCATAGTATAATTAGTACTGAATTACAGCACTAAATTTGGATCCTTTCCACGTTATCGTCATAAGTCAAAAATTTATTCTTGATAAGTTTTTTACACAAGGGACTACGAGGAGTCCTGGCATTGTAAAAATTCATGAGCTATTCTTATTGATTTATTTAAATTTCTTTCTCGTGCTTTTATTAATTTTCTATCACATGCATTTTTATAAAAACCGTTAGAATTATATAGTTTTTTAAAAGTGTCTTTCGAATTTCTTTTAAGTGCTTTTTTATCAAATTGCTTGAATTTTACAGTTTTTTTTAAAGAAGTTTTTAAATTTCTTTTCATATATTTTTTTATAAAATTGTTTGGAAAACCTGTAGTTATTTTTATTTAATCTGTTTTCTTTTACGGTTTTGAACAATAACCGATGAACATAATTTATAGTTTATTGCCCAAACGTGATTTATTGATATTCTTTCTTTGTTTGTTAAAAATTGCTGTTATGCTCTTTTGTTCTTACATTAAATACTAAATTAACTTTAAGGTTATAGTTCCTTTAACTTTAACTTTTGTTTTTAGGAGAGAGCTGTATCATTTTTTCTGACTTTTTACGGTTTTTTAAAACCAATTTCTACAAATCATTATTGTACTGGCTTTTGAAGTCTTGTTACCTATATAGATCAACAGCTAACTTATGGGATGTTGTGAGTTAAGAGATATTTGCAGAGTTATAGAAGGAATTGAAAAAAAAAAAACATTAACTACACTTAAACTTTTATGTTACATAGAAACACATTCAAGCTGTGTAATAAAACCGCAATAACACTGATATGCGCTACACATAAACCCAAAAAGAATCTCATGTTCATTTTACTGAAAAAAAGTCGATGCATTATTATGATGTATTGTTGAATATATTTCATATATATACATAGATATATATATGCGTAAAGGATGTCATGCAATGAACACTATATATATAATATCTAATATTTCTTGTTTGATATTCTTCTCCTGACGGAGCAAACAATTGTGAAATGATTTTCAGAAACACATTCAAAGTTTTAGATTAATCAATAAACGATTTCCGATTCCATTCTGGGTTCTAAATTTACGAAATTAACTGAAAATATTAATGAATTATATAATTAACTGAATGATATAAAATTTCCTTTTTCAGTGTTTTTTTTTTTAAATTTGATTTTTTTTTATTCGTGCAAGTTGGAAAAAAAAAACAAGCTCAAAATTTTGAGTAATCAATAAATGATTCCTGGTTCGAATTTTTAGATCTTTCACTAAAATGGAGAATAAATATTAATGGCATGCTCGTTTTTTATTACGTGGATATTAAAGATGCATGTTGTTGTAGTTATAAAAATGTACATTTGTCTAATCCCATAATCTATAGCCATTTGAATTGCTATAAGATAATTTATGAGTTAAAGAAATGGTTTACGAGTTTTAGATCATATTAGCTTTACATATATAAGTGATTCCCATATTCATATTTTAACTGTTTCACAATCAATTCATTTCATTAAAAATAAACAATAAAATTACTCATAGTACCAAAACGGCTGCTAAAGCGAACTTAGGGAAGCTTATGAAATCAACTCATACAAAGTTTGGGCTATTTTCTTTATCATCACACATTCTTTGCTCTAATTTTCCCTTGAATTCTTTTTATATAATTTCTACTAAATGTTACACTTTTTACCGAAACTGAGCAAATATTTTATTCTTAAAAACTGCTATTTTTGAATAATTTTCAATAAAATTTTTCTTACATTCTTACAAACAACACTAGAATTTTTTTTTATATTACTTGTTTTAAAGTCAATTCTTACTTTTTTTCACTATATTGCTGAAAGTTTTTTATAAATAATTTTCATTCATTTTTAAAGCTTATCTGGCGCCATCTATTGGTAGATATATGCAACTTAAATAAAAAAAAAAAACTAAAATTAAGTAATTAAATTTAATGAATGAAATAATATTTGAAAAAACTATATTAACATCCAGTGATCATCCACTACAAGTTCAAAAACATGTATTTGAACTTGAGTGGATGAATAAAAAGTATTTTATGAACGATTGAAAATTTGAAAAAGATATATATATAGGGAGAGCTTGAGCTAATAGAAGGAATTGAAGAAAAAATATTAACTTAAACAAAGAATAAAAGATTAACGTTTTCCCCCATACTTCAAGTACAGTAAAATTATTAGTATGTCTTTAATATTTATTTTTATACACAATACATTTAATCTCTGAGGGCAATTTTAATGAAAAAAGTTATTGCAAATGATTTTAGAATCTATATTCGTAAGTATGGATTAGAGAGAACAACTTCCATTGTTTTAACAGTGTCTGAGCCTCCCTCTTCAATATAGGTGTACACGACAGATAGTCATTTAATATTTCTTTCTTTTATTTTGTAACTGAAAGTTGAGAAACTATTTGCCCAGCTCTATTACCCTCAGACAGTTTCTAATCAAATTTACAATCCTGAAACAACAACTTAGTTATTTGCGCATGAAATCTTGTTTGCGTTCGAGAGTGATACACTAGCAATTTCTGGTAAATTGTGAAATATTTATTTTGTAAATTGTTTTTAGACGAATGTTGTGTTATTGTATTAATTTTAAAGAATATTTGTAAATGCATCGCAAAAGCATTGATTACTTATTTTGTAAAGTACTACGAATTGTTGAAACAAATTCTAGCTGATGAGATAATTGTGCAGAATATAAGAAATGTTACTTTAAATGATATTAACTTTATTCTAAACATCCCTGATCGGCCCAGGTTTACCCAGGTTAAAGCCCAGGTTTACCCTTTCAGACTCCTGACGGGCCATGATTGTATGGCCAATCATCTTTTTTCGTATGAAAATATTTGCAAACTCAAAATGCATGCTCTGCAGTCTTGGAGAGGACATGGATTCATCTCACCTTCCTGTCTGCCTTGCACTTGTTTCCTCTGCTGTATATGGTCGTTATTAGGAGGCTAGAGCCCTTATGGGCTAAACATGTCACTATGTGATTTCCTTCGATTCTTGTTATTGTTTTCATGTTCCTTGTGTTCTTTTTCTTTTTCTTTTATTACTTATTATAGCCTGCTAATGGAAATAAAAACTTTAAATGATATGTGAAGCATGTAGAATTCTTTAGCTTAGAAATGAAATGGTTCTCGTAAAGAACAACTAATAATTTATTTTCTTAAATCAATTCAAATCAATTATATTACAAAAAACTTTTAAGTGCCAGCTATTATCCATTTTAAAACACTTATAACCACGTTTCCGTCTACTAACTGCAAGAGCTCTGTGGCGTATGCCACAATAGCATTGGAAGTTTTACTTTGCTAGTTTAATCGTGATAACTGTTATTGCAGATTTATGGTTATTGCGGAATGGGTTATTGCAGTGCAGGATTATTGCGGATTTTGAGTTATTATGGAATAGGTTACTGCGAGATACTGCTTTTTATTTGGGGAGTCAGTTTAACGTATAATTAGCATTTGTATGTTTAACTATAGTACTAGCATATAGTACATCAGTCCTGATTATCGCATTTTATTTCATGAAAATGAAGAAATGTTTTTGAAAATGTTCACAACTTAATTAAACAACTTGATTAACTTAATTATTATCCCTATATACTCGTATGCACAAATTATATAAATTATTACTCGCCAAATACTAGTTGGGTATTAGTTGTATTGTTTAATTTAAAAACACCACACATTAGCAACCATATTACAATGAATACAGTCTGTAGCACAACAATCGGTGTTGGACAATACAGTGAGCTGTCCGCTGAATGTCCATTGTTTCGCTTACCTTTAACTTTAAACCACTGGTATTTGCGTTTGCAACTCACTAAAGGTGGATATCTGAATGGCATGCCATTGTATTTTTGGACGGATTACGCTTCTGCCTGCAGTTCCACGATGGTCGAATTAGAGGTGTGAGATATCATGGAGACAGGTTGTCATCTGTTGTGTTATGCGTCATGATACTGATCCTGCACAATTGTTATGATGTGGGGTGGTAATGGATACCACTCCCGTATCCACTTAGTGTGCATTACTGGTATACTAAAGGCTCGTGCTCACCAAGGCGAGAAGATGCAAGCGAAAAATTTGACCAATCACTAGCCTCACCGCGGTCGCCTGAAACCGGTTTGCAGTCCGCCGCTTGAGTAGCCCAACTTTCAACTCGAAGCGGTTTTTCACTAGGCGTAATGCTATTTCTGATGTTTCGCTGTGAATGGGTCGAACAAATTTTTTGTCGCTTGTCTCTTGAATCTTCACGTCTCTGGCCTCGGTGGGAAAGAGCCTTCACTGACCAAAGCTGAAGTATTGCAGTCTGTTGACTTTCGTTATTTTCAGGGTTTTGCCTGCGGCTACGTTTCAACAGGATAATGCGCGAAAACACTTTGTTAGCAACGTTCAAGCTTTATTCTTAGCGAACCATATTGCATTGTTACTCTGGACTTGTCTGTTCTCCAGATCTATCACATGTTGAACATGTCTGGCTAATGATTGGGGGAACGCTTAATTCGGCATGCCACATTCCGCGAGTACATCTGATGAACTCTGGCTATATGTGGAAGTAGCATGAGCTGCCATTCTTCAATAACACATCCAAAGCCCCTTTCACTCAATACTACGGGCTGTAGCAGCGGTGATTGACAGCCATGGAGGTAGCACCCACTATTTTTCAATTCCTTCTATTAGCTCACACTCTCCCTATATATATCTTGTTCAAATTTTCAATCGTTAATAAAATACTTTTTATTCATCCACTCCAGTTCAAATACATTTTTTTAACTTGTAGTGGATGACAATTCATGTTAATACAGTTTTTCAAATATTAATTCAGTAATTAAATTTAATTAATTAATTTTAGTTTTTTTAGATTTAAGTTGCATATATCTACCGATAGATGGCGCCAGATAAACTTAAAAAGTGAATGAAAATTATTTATAAAGGATTTTTACACAATATAGTGAAAAAAAGTAGGAATTAACTTACATTTTTTTTTTTTTTTTTTTTTTATTTCTTGTTCTTGTCTTCCTCAACTCAAAGAAAGTTGTATTTCAAATAAATTTACATTAATATTATGTGTAATCTATGAAATAAATTGAACTTTTGACTTGTATTATTGTTCTTGCTGTTGCATTTTGGATGACTATCACTGTACATGAATTTTTTTCGGTATTTCATAATTATGGAACGTCTGTAATGAATAATAATAATAATTTTATTTAATAGTATAATAATAGTTATAAATTTGTTTATATTTACAGAAATAAGTAACTAACAAAACGCAATCTTTTTTTCTTTCATCATGCCATCATTTTTTCGAGACTATTATCTAAAATTGTTTAGTCTAAAATCGGCGATTTGACTGAGTCATTCTTGGAATTCCTAAGAAGATTATATATATTGGATGAAAATGTCAGATAATGATATCAATCTGTTTTAAAACTTTTATTCGAGTAGAAAACTTTGTCCATACATAATTATTCTTCATGTTGATTTTCGGGAGATATACGTCGCAAGAATAATTCTTTTTTAAAATATCTTGCACAAAAGATTATATAAAAAATAATTAGCTGTCAATTTGACGAATGGAGAAAAAAAACGATTTTTAAATGAAAACAGTGTAATAAAAAAGGCGGAAAACTACACTTAACAAGGTCTCAAAAAAAGGATATACAAGCAGATACGTGAGAACAATGAAATCAATAAGAAAATGACTGTGTAGGTACAGGTTGAATGCATTTTGTACAGAAAAATATTTCCTTTAATTTTAATTAAAAATAATTCCTTTTAATTAATACGACTTAAAAAATGGTGATGCTTTATGTTTCAATGATGTGGATCTTTACAATATATTTCAATGTTCAAGATATATGTTATTTTCAGATTTCTCTAATTAAAAACTCGCCGACTGTAAACTCAAAAAATCTTTATTATATTTTAAAGAAATACATAATTTAATGCTTGCTATTAATTTAGCTTTTAATGGATGACTTTTTTATAATTACTAAAACAGAATTCTATCAATTTAAAATTGTTTTTCCTCGTTCAAGCAAGTTTGAGTTCTAGTATTCCCGTAAGCAACGATTCTTCTAGAACCAGATTTCATTTGGTTTATTATGTACATTATGTACAGCTTCCAATATTTTCGCCAATATTTTTATTATTAAAATTACTAATAGTTAAGGACATTTTTTCCCCTATTTATTTTTACTTTGGCCTGGTGGCCGAGTGGCTAGCGCTCTGGCACTCGGTACCACAGGTATCGGTTCGAATCCCGGCGGTGTCATGGGTGTTTGTAGTGGTTCAGAATCCACTTTAAACCGTAGGTCCCGGTCCTAATAGGATCGTAGAGCGTTGCGGGGGCATTGTTACTCCGCGTCCGTGGCTTACCATCAAGTTACACGCGCCCCTGGGTAATGCAAAGTGAGTAACGTCTGTGCAGCGCTTTTACCTTAAACCATCAAAGACCAAGCTGTCTAAGTGTTTGCCAGCTGCATTAGAAAGAAAAAAAAATTTTTACATTTTTGTCATATATTTTACAAAATTTATAATTTTTGTCATATAAAATTTATAAAAATAAAATATTAATTTATAATTTATAAAAATAAATTTAATTATTTAACATAATAATATATATTAAAGGCTAGTTGTGGGACCTGCTGGTCGAGTGAATAGCCTTTATGGCACTGGTGAAAAAGTTTCTGGTGTTTGGTGGCATGGATGCGTTGTAGTGGGAATCCACTAAGCTTGGTCCCGGTCTAATATGACTACAGAGCGTTGCGCTGACAGCCCTACACCGTAAAAAGAACAGGCTGAAATCTGCCGGTAGGAGCTCGAGTCCATCGGCTGTTGGCATGAAGAATGCTTGTAGTGGCTCGGAATCCATTTTAAAAATGTTTGTTAAGAAGTGAAACTTTAAAAATTTGTTTAATTGATACAGGGCGTTGTATTTAATATTTTACACCGAAAATATCATCCACAGATGTTTGGTCTCTTGGCATAATAGTCATGTGGACCCTTTTTCGAACTGAACTCAGCAGAGGCGGTGTTGCGCCATGAAGAAGGTCTAGATATGTTTTTAATATGTATTTAGAAATAATGTTTTTAAAAGATAACCATAAATGATAGTGATAATGGCAAATTTTTTTAAAATTTCATTAATACCAATACACTTTGTATTTGGATATTCGGCTGGGGTTATCAACTGTCGATTTGTTTTGAAGTAATTATCCACAGATACAGGAAGTTATAAATGCCGTCTAGAATATAAATGATGTTAGATAATATACATCATAATGCCAGGGTAGCTCTCAGCTTTGGTAAGTTCTCAACTGCAAGTGGCATTCAATGCTCCGAAACATGAGAAAGCCGTCTGGTATACAGCTGCTATCCCAAATCAAAGCCGCATTGGAAAGTGTTTCCACATCAACACATATCTGGTGTGTATTATGTTTTCAAATCAAGGGTCTTCAAACTTTCCAGTCTTGGGGCCGCTACTGTTTACTCAGTAAGTACCAAAGGGCCAAAACCGTTTAAATTTTTCTGCTGCATTATCTATAATGCCTGAGCCAGTCGGGCCAGGCCCAGACTGAACCCAGCCTAGACTAGACTGGTCACAAGCAGAAGCATACGCTTGCTAATTTAAGCTGTTTCAGTACTACAAACTATTGTCAATTGAAAACTCACAAATTACATAAAATCTCATTTGTTTTTTTTTGTGGATACCCGCGGTTTCATTTCGCGTTAATTCCAAAGCTTTTTCGTTCCTGAGCGTTTTACAGGATAAAAATCATATGTTTGATTAGGTTCCATTCATCGATATACATACATTACAAACATATATATGACTCTTTACCCCAACATAACTAAATGCTGGATGTTCGCTAGTTTATAATGTTAGAGGGATTCATTTCAATTACTTGTTAGTTGTTATGCTTAAATTAAAGGTTTCTTTATTATGCTTGAAACTTGAAAGCAAGTCAATAAAACTGGTTATTACACTTTCTGTGTTTTTTATCAACTTATTACAGCAACAATAAGCTATTCGCTGTCATCAACGGATTGAGGACACTGGCGGGCCGTAGTTTTAATGTTTTAAATCAAGAGCTGTACTGTTACAAAGTTCGTGATTGTTTTTGAAGCCGCGACGTTGCTTTGTATATATGTTCAGTTGAAGGAAGTATGTTTATTTATTACTTCCGTTTTCCAATCAAAAGGGTTTCCAGCTGCTTGCAGATAACCATTTCCAAACTTTTAAACCAATAGTAACTTTCGGTTTCATGTTTTCTTGCTACAAAATTTAATTGTGTTTAAATTCAAAATATATATACAAAAAGAAAGTTATATTAGTTACTACTTTTATTGTTGTTTAAACATTATAATTTTTATTAGTCTCTTAGTATCTTGTGCCAGTGGGTTTCAAGGATGCTAGGACGGAACTAGTGCTCCCACAGTTTTCAGGGTGCACCCCTGGGGTATTCCACAGAAATATGTGCGCAGAGATATAATAATAAATATAGTTTCTCTTTTTGTTGTCAGTTTTAAAATTCAAAAGATGACTAATTATAAACTGCTAACCTTTCTTGATTGCATTTTCTTCTTTTCACATAAAAGACGCCAAACATCCATAAAGCAGCAAACAAGTTTGAGAAACTAAAGAGGTAATGTCCATGATTGACTACAAGAGGCGCTAGCTTCTGAGATTTTCAATTTAAAAAAAAATTTCCATTACAGCCTCTGAGACTCCACCATCTGTAAGTAGTTGTCTATGGAGTTGACTATCTGGTTATAAAACTCTGACGAGTTAGTAGCGCATGCTTATTTGTTAGAAAATTTTATTATGTTGTTCCTACAGCTATTATATTGTTTTAAATGCGTTTGTGAATTCAAAATTTGAGAACCTCTACCTTTTTTTCTCTTGAATTACTATTATTAGTAAGTGACATATTAATGAGTGTTATCCCTTATAAGCATTTTCAGTTAAGTTTTTAATCAAACTGACTTAGTTGAAATGATTAAAAGTTAAGTTTAAACCAGAAGAAACAATATATTAGTCATTTGTCCTTGAATAGCAGATCTTCGTCTGAAGGTTAAGTCAAAAGAGATATTGAGCAATTGACACATCTAAATTGTACGTAGACTATAGGAAATTCGTTAAAGTTTTCCTTTACTCTTGTTGCAATCTGTTGCTTCTATTCCAGCTATTCATAATTTATTCTAAAGCAAAATTAGTAACTGTGGAGTTACCGAGTGAACTGTTTTTAGTTTTATCAATTGGATCTAAGGTTATATTGCATTGTAACTTGTTGGTTGAAAAATGATTTGTAAACAGAGCGTTGAGTGACGTCAAAGATATTATCTACGAAGAAAATCTCAATTCACCTGATCAGATGTCAAGCGTAACAATGATTGAATTCGAAAATTATACATAATCAACTTATGAAATTATTGGTTATGTTCCAATTCCATCAATTATGAAATTCAAGTTATCAAACGTCGAGAAATATAGAGATATCAGTTAAATTGATATATGTTGCATTTTTTTAGAGTAAAAACTTTAAAAGGATTAAACTAAAATTTTCTTATGAAAGATTTCTTTTTCGAAGAATTAAAAATTCAAATGCAGAAATTTTTTTTGTACTAAATAATGTTTGAAGTAGACTATAGTTATTATTTATGATTTTAACTTTTTCTTTGTGTTTTGATGAAAATTATTTTTTTATAATTAATCTGTGATTTTTTATATTAAAATATTTAAGTAAATCAATTTTATGCTTATAATTTTTTTTTTTGTATAATATTTATCGCATTTCATACTAGCCAAAAGTTGATCTTTAAAAGAACATGCAAAAACTCCATTAAAAAATAAATAAATAAAATTAAATAAAAAAAAGAAAGAAAGAAAGTAAAGGAAGAAATAAATAAAATTAAATAAATAAAGAAAGAAATAAAGTAAATAAATACAAATATAAAATGTTTAACTCAATAAATGATTCCAATTAATTAACAAATTTGTAAGTTTTATAGAACAAATAACTGCAAAAAATAATGTTGTAAATCAGGATAAAAAAGCTTGCTCTTTTTGATGTTAATATATTGAGCATATACTTAAAATTTCAAATAAGGATAAGTATATATCATAAACTTGTTAATGAAAGTTGAGTGCGAATTTAAATTTTATTAAAAATTATTTATTTTTAAAATTATTTTTATTTGAAATTATTTTTCATGCAAATACTAATATTACTTTTTAAAATAAAAAAAAAATTAATTTTATTTATTTAAGAAAAAGAGCATTTATTGAAATTTTTTTCTTCATTGTCTTAATTTTAGGATATTATTTTATACACAAATCAGCAAATTTATTGTAGCAGAAAAAAAAATCGTTAAAAAAAAATATTGCTTTGATAAAAGTGTATTTAATTATTAAGTACTGTTTCAATTTTATGAATATTTATTAATTTCAATATATATATATATAATATATATATATATATATTATATTTCAATATATAAATATATATATGATAAATCATATATATGATAAATCAAAATTCTTTAATAAAAAATATAAACCGTTGTTTAAAATTAAAAATAAAAATAAATTTGTTAAAAAAGAAATATGACAAATATTTACGATTCTTTTATAACAACTTATAGAAAACTTTTTGTTTAATAAAATTAACAGAAAATGTTAAATTAATAATTTCAAATATTAATAGAAATATACCAATTATTCATTAATTCAAAACTAAGATGGATAATAGACAAGCAAAAACAACTAAAAATTAAGTTATATATAACATAATATATCGAAATAATATATATAATTTTGTTTCTTAATAGGAGGGATTGTATTTTATGCTGGAAAAATACGACGCTATTTTGATTAAATTCTGCTATTTGTTAAAGGCAAACACGACGTACTAAATATTCAATAAGGGTGTGTTTTTTTCCTTGGTAAGAATAACAAGCTAACCAAATGATCATTCCATTTGCTTGAAAAAAGTACTTCCTTCTCTATTTGAAAATAAGTTATTATTATCGCGAATGAGGTAGGTGTACTTGTAGTACAAGGTCAAGGAGGAAAAAAGACAGAAGAAAACTTGTAGCGAAACGAAGATTAATTCTGTCGCTTTTAGGTAACCTTGGTACTCATTCTTCATTAGTGGTGGTGTGTTAATTAAATATCAAACAAAGAGCTCGTGCTTGTAAAATGAAACGTGCCCCATGGAAAAAAAATGAGACATGTCATAAATTGCTTAGAATAAAGCACAACCAATATATACTTATTATTATTTTTTTTTTCTTTCTGATTGGATATTTGAGCAGATGTTCAACTAATCATGGTGGTAAGTCTTCGCAATGCGATGTTCAAATGGTAAAAATTTTTGTCATTCGCATGTCATGATGGCTTAGTAGATTATTTATAATTTTCGAGTTATAATTGCATTGGGTTCGTATTGATTGTTGAGCAGTTAAATAAACGTGAAGTGTTAGATTACATAAAACTTAACTTTAAGAAAATATATTAATTTTTAAAATAATATTTAAGGAAGTAATTATGCACTAGATAATTTATGACAAATTATTTTTGCCTAATCAAACAAAGCTCGTGTTTGTAAATGAAACTTGTTCCGTGGGAAAAAAAATGAGACACGTCATAAATTGTACAACCAATAAAAGTACAAACAATATATACTTATTGTTATTATTTTTTTTTTTCTCTTTCTGATTGGATATTTGAGCAGATGTTAAAAATCATGGTAGTAAGTCGCAAGACGAAATTCAAATGGTAAAATTTACATAACGGCTGAATTCATAATAAAACTTTCATTAGAGATTGCGTTTGTTTTTTCATTTTTATGTCATGATGGCTTTACATTATTTATGATTTTAAATTAGAACTGCATCCAGTGTTAGCCAGTTTGTTAAGCAGTTAATTAAATATGAAGTGTTAGATTGTTTAAAACTTAAATTTAAGAAAAGATATTAATTGTTCTTAATACTATTTGTCCATAATAATATTGCCATAAATTGCTAGTACAACCCAATATATACTTATTATTATTCTTTTTTCTGATTAGATATTTGAGCAGATGTTAAACTAATCATGGTAGTAAATCGCAAGACAAAATTCAAATGGTAAAAAATTTTACATAACGGCTGAATTCATTAAAAAACTTTCATTAGAGATTGCGTTTTTTTTCCTTCTGAGGTCATGATGGCTTAGTACATTATTTTATGATTTTAGGAATTAGAACTGCATGCAGTGTTAGCCAGTTTGTTGGGAAGTTAAATAAATTGAAGTTTTATATTGTTCAAAACAGATTTATTAATTGTTCTTAATATTATTTGCATCTAATATTATTGTCATAAATTGCTTGAGTAATAAAGTACAACCAATATATACTTATTATTATTTTTCTGATTAGATATTTAAGCAGATGTTTGACTAATCATGGTAATAAGTTTGCCGAGATGAAATTCAAATGGTAAAAATTTACATAACGATCTGAATGCATAAATAAAACCTTCATTTGAATTTGCGTTTGTTTTTGTCATTCTTGAGTCCTGATTGCTTAGTACATTATTTATAATTTTCGAGTTAGAATTGCATTGAGTGCTCGTATTGATTGCTGAGCAGTTAAATAAATGTGAAATGCCAGATAACAAAAAATTTAAATTTAAGGAAATATATTAGTTGTTCTTAATATTATTTGCTCATAATGTTATTGTCATAAATTGCTTAGAGTAATAAAGTACAACCAATGTATGCGTATTATTATTATTATTTTTTTTCTGATTGGATATTTGAGCAGATGTTTGACTAATCATGGTAATAAGTCGCAAGACGAAATTCAAAATGGTAAAAGAAGTTACATAACGACTGAATTCATAATAAAAGCTTCATTAGAGATTGCATTTTTTTTTTCATTCTTGAGTCACGATAGCTTAGTGCATTATTTATAATTTTAGAATTAGAATTGCATTAATGTTTTGGCATTAG
Organism: Caerostris extrusa; assembly: GCA_021605095.1. Lineage (NCBI taxonomy): Eukaryota > Metazoa > Arthropoda > Arachnida > Araneae > Araneidae > Caerostris > Caerostris extrusa. The sequence goes on from BPLR01003844.1 coordinate 21,650, forward strand.
CCAGTTTGTTGAGTAGTTAAATAATTGTGAAGTGTTAAAGATTGCTTAAAACTTAGATTTAAGGAAAGGTATTAATTTTTCTTAATATTATTTAAAGTAATTATGTGCAAGATAATTTATGCAAAATTATTTTGATAATGAATGATAGTATTAAATTTGTTTTATGATGTTCGATTGAAAAAAAAATTTGCAAAATTTAGGAATATAATTATTTAAATCAAATATAAAATATATTATATTCATTAATTTTAAATTTTACACATTTCTAATATGTATTTTTCTAATAAAGATTATAATCATTAATTCAAGAGATTAATTATGATGAGATTATAAATCAAATTAACATAAATATTGGCAAAATAAAAAAGAAAACGTTGCCCTAAATAAAAAGAAAATTTAGGAATATATTATTTAAATCAAATACAAAAATATATTATATTTATTAATTTTAATTTTTTATTGCATTTCTATTATGTATTTTTTTTTTTTGATAAAGTGTAATAAATAATTATGAGATTAATTTTGTATCATAAGGTTATAAATCAAATTAATATAAAAATAAGTATTGTAAAAAAGAAAAGAACGTTCCTATAATAAAAAAAAAAATTAAAAATTTAGAAATGTAATTATTTAAATCAAATATAAAATATATTATTTTTTATTAATTTCAAATTTTATAGCATTTCTAACATTAGGTATTTTCTAGTACATATGATGTTATATATCAAATTAATATATAAAGTATTGTAAAAATGTAAAAAAAGAAAATGTTGCCTAGAATAAAAAAAATTCAGGACTATAATTATTTAAATTCAATATAAAAAATATATTTTATATTTATTAATTTTTAAATTTTATAGCATTTTTAATATTATGTATTTTATAATAAAAATTTTAATAAATAATATGAGATTATTTTTGTATGATGTTATAAATGGAAATTAATATAAATAAGTATTGTAAAAATGCAAAAAAAAAAAAAAAAAAAAAAAAAAAAAAAATTTTGTTTACAATACAATAAATTGTGCATTGACTAACAAGAAGAAGATGACTTTTGTGATGATTAATATTATTTAATTATTATGAGGAAAATATTAAAAAACAAAGACAAAGGCGCTTTGTTCATTCACAATAATTGTTTACCTCATGTTTATTTTCAAACATTCCACTATCTGTTTTTATTTATACAACCTTTTATACGTTATGTATTTCATATATTTAAACATTTTCGACCTTATTTTGTTTACCTTATTATTATAAAAATGTATCAAATGATACTAGCTTTAATGAGATGTTTAAAACTATATTCTAAAGACCTAAAGAATAAAAAATGTGATACCTTTAAAAAAAAAACCGAAAAAACCATTGTATGAATGTTAATTTAAAACAAGACTTATTTCTTTATCTGTATGTAAAGACATAATTTATATCAGGCAATTGATGAATTTGCAAATTTTTCTAAGTAAACAGTTATACATAAGTAAATAACGGTAATTTAAATTTGAGTGATTAAAAACGAAAGTCATTTCAGATAATAGCTTAAATAAAAAAAAAATTCAAAAATCCTTACTTAACCTACATGATAATGCTACTTTCTTTGATAGTACTACAGCAAGTTTTAAAGAAATGAACAAGTAAAGAAAAACAACTTTATTGAACAAACAACATCCAATACAGATAGTGACATTTTGAACAAACGTTTTTGTTTACCATTTTTAAATTTATTTTGAATAATGTAAGTGATAAAATGAACACTAATTAATATAACATCCTAATTGATATGCTTCTTGAAACTAACTAGATAAGATTACATTGTAAATAAATTGCATCTATCGGTTTACAACCTGGGGTACATTATAGCCCATTCGTTTTATTTACAATATAAAGCACATACAGCATACATTAGCAGAAACAGTAAACATCATTTATAACCGCTTTGAATAATTGCAGAGAACAGAAATACACACATTTGCTGATATATCATGCTTAAGTTTGAGTAAGTGCAGTTCTAAGTTGAGCACAGTTAAAATACACATATATGATGATGATGATGTTTTTATTTTATATGAATGTTAATCATGAACATATTTGAGAGCAATGAGTTCTGGGCTTCGAGCCCCCTTAGCTCAAGATACTGCATTGGCCCTTTTAACATATTGAGGTTTTTATTTTTTATATATATATATTCTTTTATATTGAATATAGAAAGGGATGTTTTTAATAAATAACATATCATATTTAGCAAACAGTTTTAAAAAATATCAATAATTTGATAAATTAATAGAAATGTTAGAAAATTATAAATCTCTATAAACAATGCTAAATGAATAAAAATATTAAAAATGTGAATAAAATTATAACTATAACAATGCTAAATGAATAAAAAGTATTAAAAATGTGAATAAAAGTATCAATATAATTAAAATGCTATAACAATGAATAAAAGGCATTTACAATGTGAATAAAAAATATCACTTATAACAATGCTAAATGAAAATAGTCAAATAATATTTCCTATTGAAATAACTAAATAAGTTTTTATATTATTATAAGAATTCTAAAAGACATTTTAAAATCAAAATTAACCGAATTTTTCACATAATTAAACATTGAAAAATACTACTTCTTAAAGGAAGACTCTTTGAATTTATAAAAGGAAATATAAATACTATGAATTTGAACAATGCACATCATTGTTTAGTATTTCAATATGATATGGATTATGTTTTTAAGATTAAAACTCTTTAAAAATAAATCTACTTTTAGATATAATTTATTTTTTAATATTTTCATAAATATGTTGCATTCTTTTTAATAGTAGTAAGTAAATTTATTTATGCATATTTTAGTACATTATTTATGGATTTTTTTAAATTGGACTATTTTAAAAATAATTCCAATACAAGGTATAATTAAAATTGTTAATTGATATGCATAATTATATCTCATTAAAAAATTGACTAATTCATTGTAAAATATAAATATTTTATTTCTAGGATAAAGAATTTTGAATGGATATTAACTATAATATTTTCCAATCTTTAAAAAGTACAATTTCTTTGACAACATTTAATAAAAAATATATATATATTTCCTTTTGATATAATAATATATGCATAAAAAGCGAGATAATAATTTTATTCAAATGAATTCACCAAATTTATGAATATACAAGAAAAAATCTTTATTTAAAATAATTAATTATTAAATAAAATCTGCCATGTTCGAATAAAAATGGAATGTTTGAAGAAAATAACCTTTTATCTATTTTTTATAGATACTTTTTAAAACTTTGAAAATTTTAATTTTTAGTTTTAATTACAAAAAAGAAACCATTTTTAAAGTAAGTACTATTATTTACATAAGTATATGTAAAAACTCATAAAATAAATAAATAAAAATAACTAAAAATTTGTAAGAAGGATCGTATTTTAAATTTAGTTTTGAGTACTACTATTTTCAGCATGCAATAAATATTCATCAAAATTCTATGCATATTGATAATTATTTACTACACTTTCGTCTAAACAAAAAGAATGGGTTTTCTTTAAAAATTTTCCTTTTATTCTTCAATAAATGCAAATGAGCGTTTTATGAAATTTTTATGTATGAGTATGAGTTGGATATTTTTCAATTTCGTACATTCAAGAGTGGGACTTTGTTTTTTCAACAGTTTCTCAGATGAGCATCATTGAACAATTTTTACAAACCATAATCTTCGAAATAACTTTTTTTTTTTCCTTACCTGAAATTCAAAGTAGTTTGTGAAAACTTCTTCACTGAAGATGTTTTTACTTTTTCAAAAGAATTTTTCTTCTTTGCGTTTTAAAAAGTTTTAAAACTTTTGAAGTTACTTAAAGTCGTCAACTTCGGCTATCAGAATATTTTAAATGTCAGCATAGGGTAAGATAAGGTTCATGTGATGTTTCATCATTACATATTCACTCATATGAATGATAATCCTTGTCTGCTATCTGAATATAATAAATCTGTTTATAATTTATATCACTATTCATCAAGATTTCTTGAGTTTTTAACACTCTGTAAAAATGGTATTTTCGTTTAAAGTCAGACATAGATTTTTTAATGTGTGTTTTAATAAACATGCGATGTTTCTTCATTACATATCACATAATTGACAATTGCTTTTCATTAAATAGCTCACCATATTTGTTTGAGAATAAATAAGTTGCTGTAGTACCATCAGTTCAGATTCAGAAAAATCTTTTCCAATTATCAGTACTCTGAAAAGAAAAAAAAATTATTTTCAACTAGGAAACTGTTATCCATATAAATTCATAATGTTTCAAATTTTGAACTTCATGCAGAAAATTTGAATTCATAAATAATTACATATTTAATGTAAAAATTGACATTATTTATATTTAATAAAAATATTATACTTTAACAACTATATAAAATAAACTATATGAGTGTATTTATTATAAAATGATTAGTATACTATCTCTTATTAAACAAATTCGTTCCGTTTTTTTGTATCAAAAAAGATGTATGTTTTCATGTATGCACAGCAATTGTTTGTATGTATTTACTTTTACTGTGGTTATATAAAATAATATAACATATTTATTTTAATAAAATAATTTATTTTAATTAATCTAATGTTTATAATAATGTGATTCCCTATGATATTTCTCTTTTACTGCATCTTTTTTATTTTTATATTAAATTTCAAAAAAGTTTTTCTGTAAGCAAAAATTTATCAGAAATTTCTTATTAAAAATATTATAATTGTTGCAACTATTAATTATTTATTTCTAAAAATCTACTATGTGTTTTACTTTTAGACTCGAATTCTCATTACGATGTGCAAATGCCCCTTTTTTATTCTAGTTCATTTAAAAAAGAACAATAGATGGCACCACTATGAGAATGAAGATAAATTCCTTCTAGTTGCAAGATGTGACTTACTAAATCATCTTTTTTAGAATTGAGTAACTAGGTTAAACGATTCTCCCCATCAGTATGAAAAGTAAAAAAAAAAAAACATAAATGGTTAGCTCATTCATGATAAAAACGGCAATAATAAGTTGAAAGTAGTTAGTCTACAGCAATAAAGGAAGTTTTAACTCAGATTTAAGTCATTAGAAACTAGTAAATTACCTTTAGAAATATATATATATAAATCAGAGAACAAAATTTAAAAGATTATAGCTTTTGTTTCTTAATTCGTTCGTATATTTTTCTCAAAATAGCTTCAAATCACGAAATAACGATAAAATTTGGAAACAAATTGAAAAGTATTCATTGCTTAATCATCTACAAACTTAAATAATTTTTATTTTATTTTAAACTTTTGATTTTTTTTCTTGATATTTTAAAATTTCTATGAAATAATATGCAAGTATTTAATAATTCAATAAACTTAACAATAATTATCATGCTTTACTTTTCTATTAAAAAAAAAGCAATGACGATTCTAAATTGTAGCTTAGAAATTATTAAATACAAAATTTCTAAATTTTCTATAATTTAAATTATATAATAAAGGAATAGTCCTTATAATAGTTATAAAACCATCTTGGCTTATTAATAATTATCTAAAATATTTCTGAGAATTTAGTATTTAAAGTACATAAGATTTACTTATTCGTATCCAATATTTCCCATGTACAAAAAGACAAATATAATCCTTATAAATATAATCTGTATTCTATTTCAATATAAACAGTGCAAATACAATTTACAAACATATATATAGATACATTTTGCAATGACATAAAAGAAATAATGTGTTTCTGAATATAAGTTATTATCTGTGTGGGATAAAAATATCATATGCTCGGAAGACAACATGGTCAAATTAAAAATTATTTTACAATTTTTTTTTGTTGGTGTTTAATTATTTATTATATCTTAAAATCTTATAATTCAGAGATTTTATTTTTAAACTGTTACTCAATGACTTTTTAATAAATAGAATTATAGCTTTTACAAGTAAAATTGTGATACTAAATTATTACACTTTGTATTTTAGCTTTTATATGTATTGTATGTATTTTAAAATTCTCATTTAACTTTAGCTATCTTGTAATATGTAGATTATTGTACTGAATTTATATTTGCATGTATATTTCTGTTTGTATATATATATATAAACAGAAATTGTTTATTTATATATATATATATAAATAAACAATACAAACTCACCACAAGGGATTATTGCATAAGTTTGCATATGTTTATACAAACAGAAATATACGTGCAAATATAAATTTCAGTACAATAATCTACATATTACAAGATAGCTAAAAGTTAAATGAGAATTTGTAAAATACATTCAATACATATAAAAGCTAAATGTTTCATATATTAACATTTTTATATGTATTTTACGTATTTTTCTTTATATGTGTATTATGTATTTTAAAATTCTCATTTATTTTAGCCATCGTGCAATATGTAAATTATTATACTGATTTTTGCATGTAAAGTGATATTTCTGTTTGTATATACATAAGCAATAATCACTTGCTGTGTTTGTATAATTTATAAGAGGCAGAACTTAAAGAACTATCTCTTAAAGTTTTTATCTGCAATTTTGAAATTCTAATTGATAATTTTTCTCAATACAACGTATCAAAAGTAAAATGTTTTATGATGATTACTAAACTTGATGAATGTTGGCCTCAATTGCCGGTGATACAGTTAAAGAAGAAGACAGTTCTAAAGAAAATTCTCGTAGAATTTAATTGCTCTTGAGTTTTTGATCTATATCCTAATTAGTTCTCTAGAGCAGACTGGTGTCTCCTCATTTAGAGGATAATTAATTGCTTTAATTAAAGTAAAGTTAAAAAAGTCTTTCTTTAAGAATTATAAATGTTTTCCGAAAATTCAATTGCCGCTTGCCATTATGCTCTGCAATTTATACAATAGTTATAACAAAAGCTTAATTGATTAAATGTGAAAGAATTCAATAAAGGAATTTTGACTATATTTTCAAAAATAGAAATTTTTTTATTTAATTTTATAAATGAATATTAAAAATAAATAATAACGAATGAAATAAAATTAAAGACTTAAATTAACGTTCAAACTTGGTAAATGAGTAAATCTTTTTTAAAAGATAATTGGTTTTATTGCAAAAATAAAAATTGGTTTTATAGTAGTACGTATATTTCTTTATTGTGATTATCAGGGATATATTTAATTTGTGTAATCTCTGTATCTCGGTTTTTTTATTTTGATAAATAATTGTCTTTGACTAATTATTAATTTTATATTTTTAAGAATTACAATACATTTTCTTCCAAATTTGTAATAATACATATATTTACAAATACATATTTTTATTATAGTAATAACTATAAACTATAACTATTCCAATGAATACTAAAAATAAATAATGAAGAAAGTAAATAATGTGACTACTTAACATTAAATTTAAGATTTTTAGTTAATTGTTCAAACTTGGTACATGAGTAAACCTTTTTAAAAGATAATTGGTTTTATTGCAAAATAAAATTGGTTTTATAGTAGTACGTATATTTCTTTATTGTGATTATCAGGGATATATTTAATTTGTGTAATCTCTGTATCACTGTTTTTTTATTTTGATAAATAATTGTCTTTGACTAATTATTAATTTTTATATTTTAAGAATTGCAATACATTCTCTTCCAAATCTGTAATAATACATATATTTACAAATACATATTTTTATTATAGTAATAACTATAAACTATAACTATTCATAATGAATACTAAAAATGAATAATGAAGAAAGTAAATAATGTGACTACTTAACATTAAATTTAAGATTTTAGTTAATCGTTCAAACTTGGTAAATGCGTAAATCTTTTAAAAAAGACAATTGGTTTTTATATTAAAATAAAGTTGGTTTATAGTACTACACATATTTCTTAAGTGTGATTCTCAGGAATATATTTAATTTGTGTAATCTCTATATCTTTTTTTTTTTTTAAAAAAAAAAAAGTTTAATAAATAATTTTCTTTGTCTACGTGTCAATATTATATTTTTAACAATTACAATACATTTTCTTCCAAATTTTTGTGCTCAGAAAATCTGTATTAATACATATATTTCGAATACATATATAGTAAATATTAATACAAATATATTTATTATAGTAATAACTATAAACTATAACTATTCATAATGAATATTAAAAATAAATAATGAAGAAATAAATAATGACTGCCTTAACATTAAATTTGAGATTTTAGTTAATTGTTCAAACTTCGTAAATGTGAAAATCTTTCTAAAAGGTAATAAGTTTTAATGTAAAATAAAATTGATTTTATAGTACTACACGTATTTCTTGTGATTCTTAGGGATATATTTAATTTTTTTGTATCTTTATCCTTTAAAAAAAGTTTGATAAATAATTGTTTTTTGCCTACGTACGTATCAATAATATATTTTTAAGAATTAGAATAACTTTTCTCCTAAATTTTATATTAAAAAATATGTATTAATGAATATATTTTGTAATATTATAGTAATAAATTTTTATAAAATTTATTTTCTTATCTATTTGGACATTAACGACAGCAACATCTAGACGAAGTCCAAAAACCGTGTGATCTCATGGAAAAGAGGGAAATGGGTAGAGGGGGGTCATCTTCATTATGATGAAGCACCAGTAAGTAGAAATCTAATTTGGCTCCGTGATGCTGAAGAAGTAGGGCAGTGCCTTCGAGAGGACTTGTAGGGAGAATTACCCAGCATTTGCTGATCGTATGGAGAAAACCCTGAAAACTCATACCAGGTAGTCCGACTAATGAGGTAAGATACCGGTCATCCCAAACGCCATCGAGTCTCTTCGTTTTTGAAATATAATACTAAATCAAAGCCACAGGTAGATTGAACCTCCACCCTAATGCTCACCAGCCGCGGTCGTTGCCACTGAGCCACGAGTCGGGCGTAATAAATATAATTCATGTATAGTATTAATATTCGTTAGTAATAATGTTTTTAATTGTTCACATAGAAATCTTTGTTTTTAAGGGTTTTAATGGCATATCTATTTAATTTTATATAAAAAATGTTTGTTGAATTCACTATGGAACAAATTATTTCTGTTTAGTTTTCCCAAATTCAGATTGTACCTAATGAATTTCTATAGTTTTGTACCATAGACAGACATAAGACTGATAGACAAATTCTCTTGAAAGTTCTCTCCAATTTTACAGAAAGTCACTCACTGGTTCCTTAAGTGGACAATACCGCCCCCTAAGGTGTAGTGGGACAATTAAAAGCTTAATAGCAGCCTCTAGTGCATATAGGGGGATGGCTTTAATGAAATTAAGTTGGTGGTGAAAACACAAAGGGGCAGGAGATAAGAATATTTAGTATGACTATTCGTCAATGCTGTAAAGTAATTTTTGTTTTGCAAAAAGGGAATAGTACGGAAAATAAATTTGGGAACGACTGGTCTAGTCGGATTGCACATGGTATAAATAAAACAAGATATTCTCGTTTTGTACATATAAAAGTTGCTTACATTCTCCATTTTCATCGTCACCTAAGGGGGTAGAATAAAAATTAAGAGGCTTAATTTGGGAACCCACTGGTCTAGACGGATTGTATATGGTATAACTAAAAATTGATTCTCGATTTGTACATATAAAAATCGCTTACATTCATCATTTTCTTCTAACGTCCACAACCCTCAGGAACATACTCCAAGTCTGATAAAAAAAAAAACCCCCAAACTTGGCTTTTGTCACCCATTTTTCCACTTCTCCAGTTGACTTCCCTTTTTTTTTTTATTAGGCAAGTAAAAATGATTTTCCAAAATAATATTTGTTCACAGCGAATTGTATCGCCAAGTCTGTATTTGACGTGAGCTAATGGGGTATCACACTCGAGAAGTACACTTGAAAACTCTTCTAGAAGTTGAAAAATACATTTGTTAACAACAACAATTTTTGTTGAAGTAGTTGAAATTGCCCTTACAGAGGTTTTTTGTTACCTACTAAATTGTTCAGTAATATTATCGGTGAGAGCTCTATTTAGCGCTAATAATCACTTTGAGGTTGTTTTACATGATTAGATATTGTGATGTATTTTCAAAAATAAATAATCACAAACAAATGTATGGAATAAGTTTTGTTACGTTTCTTTAACATTTTGTTATTTATCTATATTAACCCGTAAATGTGAAATGTTTATTAAAAATTAAGTTCACTTTCACATACCATTGTATTAATGAAGTTAATATGTTTCAACAGATATAGCATACTTGAAATTCTATATCGTGACTTGCAGCTTTACCTGCAACAGACAAGTATAAGAGTTTACCAGTACAATGGGATAATGTAAAATACATAATTCATTTAAACAGAAATTCTTAGGTTAAAAGGGGGTGTGCATCTGCAACCATAAGTTTTTTTTATAAATTTATAAATTTGTTTAATAGTACATTAATTGGAAAGTCTGCAATCAAAATGTATAGTTAAAATAATATTGCATATAATTTAGTATATTTTACTAATTTTTGTTTTATACCAAGAACTATACCAAAATATATTACTAGCATGAAAAAAAATGTATTATATATATATATATATACATACACTCATGTCTATAAATTAAGGATAATTCAGAATCACAAAGAAATTGAACTCTAAAATAAAAATTTTACCTGTAGAATTATCACACACATCTTGAAGAAGAACATGCAAATTACAGGAAGCCACCAGATGGCGCGGATAGTACGTCACAATGACGAGTGAAAGGGGTATATAAGGAATGGTGGCAAAGAAGTAAAATTGTTTACAAGCGCTTTAAAAGCCTTTCAGTGCAATTACCGCATAGTTATGGCACAAAGGAAACATTTAGATGATTTTTTACGTGGTAGAATTATCGGACGACTGGAGGTACCCAGCTGGAAGTATCCGAGGAACTTGGAATCGCCCAGAGTGTCATCTCCGGACTTTGGCAACGATTCCAAGATGATGGTAATGTGAGTAGATGTTACAGCACAGGTCGCCCCGAGTTACAACGCCGAATGAGGACCGGTATTTAGCAGTTACCGCAAAAAAAAAAAAACAGATGGAGCATAGCATCAGACTTGTTTCGTCAGCTCTCAAGCTACCGGTACGACAGTTTCAAGGCAGACCGTGTACAGACGCTTAGGGCACATTGGTCTATATGCTCGTAGGCCTATCAGATGTGTTCACTTACCGCAACTCACTGTCGCCTGCCATTAACCTGGGTAGAGAGCATGCATTGTGGACACCGCAACAGTGGTCTGGTGTGATGTTTTCCGACGAGTCCAGGTTTAGTTTGCAGTCTGATTCTCGTCGGACTTTCATATGGAGAGCGCCAGGTACCCATTACCACCAAGAGAACACCATTGAACGACACCGTTACGATGGTGCAGGATGGCTCGTTTGGGGAGGAATTATTCTTGGTTCTAGAACTGACCTGCGTGTTCAGAGTGTAACGATGACAGGCCACATCTATCGGGATGTCATTCTGGAACAACATGTACTTTTGTTTCGGGGCGCCATGGGTGCTGAATTTCTGTTTATGGATGACTACACCCGTCCTCACCGGCAAACATTGTAGACGAATGCCTTCAATTGGAGGATATCACCCGTATGGATTGGCCAGCATACTCACCGGACTTGAATCCAATAGAGCATGTGTGGGATATGCTTGGCCGACGTATTGCAGCCCGCCAACCCTCTTCCACTTGTCAACCGGAACTTCGGAGGGCATTGCTTGATGAGTGTGTGTAATATTCCCCAAGATCAGATTGATAATTTGATACTCAGCATGCCCAGGCGTTGTAAGGCCTGTATTGCATCGTCCGGGAGACATACTCCATATTAACCATCATACTAACCATGTTATGCTGTTTTTTGTAAATAAGTTCTTTTTTGAAATTTGCTCCAGGAGTAAAAATCGCAATTTTTATTAATTATGTCAAACATATAGCATCTTTTTTGCTCTTTACCTTTTTTGTTTAATAAATAGACAAATAAGTCAAATTTGTTTTTGTTTCTGTCTCTTTCTTTGCCTGAACTTCATTATCCTTAATTTATGGACATGAGTGTATATGAAATAAAATTAGCCACCTTAGTATGATGACAAAGAAAGAATTCCGGATTAGAAATTTATATAAATTTCATATGCAGCTAAAAGGGCCTGAAAGGCCGAGTGAACGTTCTGGCTCTCGCTACCCCAGGTTTCGGGTTCGAATCCCGTCGGGGCCATGGATGTTTGTAGTAGTTCGGAATCCACCTTAAGCCGTAGGTCGCGGTCCTTGGGATCGTAGAGCGTTGCAGGGGCATTGTTACTCCGCGTCCGTGGCTTATCTTCTAAGTGACCACGCGCCGCCTGGGTAATACAAAAGTGAGTAATGTCTGTGCAGCGCTTGCCTTAAGGCATGCAAAGACCAAGCTGTCTACGTGTTTGACAGCTGCATTAGAAAAAATATGCAGCTAAAATATTCGTTATTAAAGATAATGAAGATCAAATAAAGATGCATGACTATTAGAATCTCACAAACGGATTTAAAAACAATTTTGGTATGTAACAATTTGCAACTATTTGGGAAATTGCCAATTTTATACTAGAGAAAAAGTAGACTTGATTTTTCTTTAAGAAGAAAACTGACTCCCAGGTATACAAAACCACATTTATGCCTACCCACCAAGAAGTTTCTTATTCAAATTATCACTATTCGTAGAAGGAAACTACCTGAACAGATTAATACTTTCACCCCGATCTCAAGTCAGAGCGTGGTGAGGTGTCAACACCAAAAAAGCCAAACCTGCGTCTGTACGTTGTCTGTAGAGATTTCAAAGTGGCTTGTCAAGCGCTCGCGTGAGTAGAGTGTGCGCCGAACCATTTATTCTCCATATCATTCGGGATTGTAAATTAGATATGTTTGCTGGTATTAATGAAGAATAAAGGTTAGAAGTTAGTTTAAACTTTGTGGTTTCTAATTTATAGCTTTTGTTGTTGTTCTTATCGCACTTGTTCAACAACAAATATCTAGACCAAGCCCTTGAACCCGTGTGTCTTAAACTGACGAGTCATGATAAAGGGCAAAAAAAACAGCTTGGATTACAGTGAGCTTATTCATTGTCCTCGACTTTACGGCACAAATACATGGGGCACCCAAAGAGAAAAAGTTTGACTTTACCCCAACCTGTTATACGCCCGTTCACTGTTACTCATTTTAGTTGCCTTTTACGATATGCATGGATCATAGTGGGCCTATTATAACCCCGGACCCACACAGGGTTAGTTTTATTGACTATTAAAATAATCTTGTTATATGAGTTGTAGATATTACGACCGCAAGGAAGAATTCATTCTTCCCCAAAGTGTCCATGATATTTTGGATTCTGAAGAGGAAGAATTGCAAGACGTGTGAAGTGCGACATATCATCAGCATAATTCCGTAGGTAGAATTATGGTAGAAAATATAATTTGGGAAAATGACCCCTTAACAATGGGACTACTTTCTTTGCAAATCAAATTATTTGCTGCAATCTGTTACAAGTGACAATACAATTGATTATTTTTCTCCAGATCTACCGGTAATTGTTTAGATTGTGCGAAGATGACTCACAAATAAGATGTTTAAATATATTGTTTGTAGTAATAACATCATTTTAACCGACTAATCAAAATGCATTTATATTAAAGTATCATACAAAAACTAATCAATATAAAAAAAAAATTTTACCTCCAATTCCTACTTTTTTTCCTCTATTGCAGAGAAATACCTTTATAAATAATTTTCATTCATTTTTTCAGTTTATCTGTCTTAATAATTTTCATTTATTTTTTCAGCTTCTATCATTTTTTCTGTTTATATGGGTAGATGCATGCAACTTAAATCTAAAAACAAACTAAAATTAATTAATTAAATTTAATTAACGAATTAATATTTGAGAAAACTGTATTAACATCCAGTGTCATCACTACAAGTTAAAAAAATGTACTTGAACTTGAGTGGATGATTAAAAACTATTTTTATTAACGATTGAAAATTTCAACAAGATATATATAGGGAGAGTGCGAGCTAATAGAAAGGAATTGAATAATAACACCATTTATTTATCATTATATTGTTTCATTCTTTCACATCACGCGCCAGCGTGTAATGTGGCAGTTAGGAAATAATTTTACCTCTGCTTATCGCGCCAACCATAAAATATTTTATCAGCTAAGTTCTAAATATTATTTAGTAATAAGTGTGATAAAAATACAAAGAATTTATTGCCACTTTCCAATCATATTTTGTTATACAAAGTAAGTCGCCTTCTGGGAAAAAACACATTTTCCATAGCTTATCAATAACTATCGAGACTTTCTCATGACTGGCATTTAAAGTGTTAATTTCAAAGGACAAGCAGAATTTCACTTAATTGTTACTAAAATAGTGCCTTATCTTCAACCTTATAATGCCTTATGTCCTTAATAATGCCTTATCCTTAGGAGTGTCAGAACATTTTTAAGCAAATCTGATATAAAAAGTTTTATTTTTCTGGAGGATAGTATAATGCTTATACTTAAATGTTTAAATAAATATATCTATATTTATTGATACTTAATAATCTTCATCGTTTATTCTTATACTTAATGTTTAATCTTTAAATAAATCTATCTATATTTATTTAATTTCTTACAATCATAAAATTTTTTTTTTGGGAAGCAATTAAAAATACTTAAAATATTTAAAAGTACTTATTAATTTAATGTTGATTACATATTTGTGGTGTTTTCCATGTAACTAAAAAAAAAAAAAGAATTGAGTTTATAGCATAAATAAAGTTAGAATGATTTTTTTAATAAACTCGTTTCGAAAGATATTTTAACTTCGAAAGCATATTATACGCATATTTAATCTAGAAAGTATTAATTTGTGAGGAATTAATAATTTAATATATTAATATTATTCTTTTTGATGTGATTGTGGGAGGGACATAACTATTACTTTAAGGTCTTATACTTTTGATACATATAAAATTACTGGATATATAAGAAAAGTGTATTTGGGGAATCTGTTTATAAAAGATATGGTGTAAAATTTTGAGATGGTAGTTTAAATTTTATACATAAAAAATCTTCTCTTTAAAACCAACTAGATATAAAATATGAAGTTGTTCTTGATTGGAAAAATAGACTTCCATAAACAATTTCCAGGAATGAACCTACCAAGATACAATATTTAAGAAAGTATTAATTTTACTAAGCAAATATTAGCCATTAGAGATAACTTTTATACAAACGTATAGTTAGTTGATCGTTCATTAAGAAAACTAACCAGGTCCTGATTTTAAATTATTACCTTCGCCAAAAGGTGGAAAACTACTTAACTAGATTAATCTTCAAAGACCATGTCTCATCTAACTCAACCGTTACTCAAAATAACAGCGTTATCTCAATATACAGCTCCTGAGCGTCCACAATAACATTATAACTTTTCTTGGTGGAAGATACTGGGCCTACTGGAGCCACTTCAGCAGTCTTGGTGAGGAAAAAGGGCTGGAACTAAATATTTATAGATGAGGTTGCGGTTGCCAGGGCGACACCGTCAAGATTTGTCTTATCGCGACTGGCTACTTGTCTTCCACTTCAAAATCCTTCGACTTTTGAGATAGAACACTTCCAAGCAGGAGTGATTGGTACCAGCCATAACTTATTTGAACTCTTCCAGGAAGGAAAAAGTCGTGAAGTTTAGAAGAGAGGAGGAAAAGATATTTGGTACACTTTGTTTTGGAATTTTAATTTTGGGAGAGGATGACTATTTTTGTTTAAAGGCTTATGCGTGCTATTTATAACTCCCTGAAAGTGATTGCTTGCTGAGATGGAAAACTCATACTAAAAATTGTGGAAATACTCGATAACGTACAAAAGGATTTTTAAATTTAACTGTATAAATAATGGAATCAATAAGCAAGTTTAAGAATATTAGCTATTAAACTCAATTCGTGCTGTTTTCTAATAGAGGGTATAGTTAGAACTATTACCAAATGATTCAAACTGACAGTTATTTCATTTAAAATACGTGTTATTTTGTTTTGATATTTATTTAATTTCATTGGTGTGTACAACATAATTTTTTTTTAGCTTTAAACATGGCAAAAATGGTTTAAACCATCCAAAGACTGCGATTTTGATATGGAATACAAAGAGTGCCCTGGTGAGTCGAAATCAACTATGAGCTGCTGGTGGGTCATCATGGTGAAATCATAACTGGTGAATGTCATCGATTTCAATTGATATATTTAAGCCGAATATTGAAAGAAACGATCAAAATAAGAAAAGACATGGCGCAATCATTTTCTAACAAGATAATGTTCAGCTACATGTTGAGAAGCAAGTCAAAAGCAATTATTACATTTATTACATATTCCAGAAATTATTTTGGCGGTGGCATGGATATTTTTATTGGTTCGGAATTCACATTAAACTGTAGGTACCGCTCTAATTAGCATAAAATGATAAAATGACCGTATGAATCATTTATCATATCAAATGACGGTGCATAAAAGGACCGTAGAGAAACAAACCAAACCAAAACAGAAATTGTCCATTCTGTTTATCACTTTCTTAAATTGATAGCGCATGGTTTGTCTGAACAGAATTTACATTATTTTGAAGAAGCCAAAAATTGCCTTAATTCGTGGACAACTTCAAAAATAAAATTATTTTTTTCACGAGGAATTCGTATTTTGAGAGAGAGAAGGGAAAAAGTTGTATCTAGTGATAAAAAATACTGTAATTGACGTATTATTAAATTTTTAAAAATTAAATATTTTTAAGTATAAAAAAGCATACGAATTAAATTTATTAACCAATAGTATAGAAATATGTTTTTGTTGTTATTTCTTATATTACTTGGACGACAGCAACATCTAGACCAAATCCATGAACCACGTTGACGAGTCATGATAGAGGATAAAAAAATTCACCAAAGGGAAAAGTCTGACTTTACCAGACCCATTATACCCCGGACACTAGGCACCTATTTTAGTCGCCTTTTACGACATGCATGGGCTAAAGTGGGGCTATTCTAACCCTGAGCCCACACGCGATTAGCAAAATAAAAATAATCCTTTCCTGACAAGTAATAATCTGAGCAACTAGTGTGTAGGAAGATCCAGGTTTCAATTCACTTGCAGCGATCATTGCAAACTGCAATTAAAACTTATAAAAACAACGAAATTCAATGACTATTGAAGCAGTCTGCTTAAAACGTCTTGAATTGACAGTCAAGCGTCCTAATTGGAGAAGTTTTACGTTTTGTCTCTTAAAACAATTAAATGCAGAGTAGATGGTTTCAGTCATCTCAGAATGTCCTTGATTTATATTGCCTATCTGTGGACTATATTGTGGCAAACATTAATTGAAACATTAATTAGCTCAATTATTTGTGACTTTATTAAGTCTTTCTTCTTATTCTGGCAGTCTCTTTTTAATTCTCTGCTCAAGCGCATCAATTGAACTAGATAATATTCATCTGTCATAGCTTCACTATGATGACCCACCAGCATTTCCTAGTTGTTTTTGGCTTACCAGGATACTCTTGGTATTCCATATCAAAATCACAGTCTCAAGTTAGCCATATCAAAATCACAGATAGCTTAAACCATTTTTGGCACGTTCAAAGCTAAAATTATGCTATACACACTTCAATGAAATTAAATGCATACATTTCTGAATTCCTTTTTTTGTTGGTATGATTGCTATCTGTTTGTAATTATTATTTTTTTAAATATCTATTATTTGAAAATAATTCATTTGTTTTGTTAATTTTTGTACTTCTAGAAATTTATTGCCAACTTCGCCAATGAGTGTTTTGTATTTTCGCATTTTTCATTCTCAAAAGTTACTTATTTGACTTGCCCTAAAAATATACATTGTTATTTCACTTTGTTTTTTAAAAAAATATGTTCCATTTTGTGAACAATATTTTCTTAGTTTCTTGAATTGAATCTGATTGTTGACATTTAAAAATTCTTTTATTATTTACTTATGATTTTATAAATGAAAACTAATGAAAAGCTCTCCATAAAATTCTGCTTTTTTAAAAGATGAATTAAGAATAACAATACAACTGCTTCAATAACAATAACAATACAGAATAAGTTTCCTTTCACCACTGCTTGCTTTTTTATCTTTTGTTATTGTTCTAATGCAGCTGTCAATACGGAGACAATCTTTTGTTTTGATGATTATTTTAAAGATGGCCAAAGGGGAAATTCAATTCCTCAATTCTTATTCAATATTCCTCTGAAATACAACAAATATTATTAAACCAGTTTTTTTGATGAATATAAAAGTCATTGTTTAAATATCAAAAATTAATAATATGTTTGCTGTTTTAAACGTGTTGTTGCTTCAAAGTGAGTGGCTTTCCTTAGTGGTAAAATGATTTACTTAAATAAATATTTAGTGCAAAATTTTAATTAATATATTTATGGTAATACAACAAAATTCTGCTGTAAAATACATGCATACAAGAAACTGTTATATATATATATAAGCAATATAATATAAGCAATTTTTTAAACTTGGAAAATAATAAGAGATTTCTCGAATACATTATTGTATGGAAGGAAATTCCGCCATATCTTTGAGACCGAAGCACTTTGTTATCTAACAGTAGATTTGTTTCCTTTTTTCCCCTTAAGTGTTTTTTTTTTTTTTAAATATGTTCCACTTTTTGAACAAAAACAGAAAAAACCCAACCCATCTTTGCATTTTAGAAAATGTTTTTTGTCATGCTGCCTTTTTAGTTGTGTATATTTTCTTTTTCATCTTTTTACCACGAAAATAGAATTTTCTTTGGTATCTTAATTTTTTATTTATTATTAACGACATTTTCTGAATAAAGTCTGCCCGAAAAGCACTTCAAATACTTCTTTTCATGTTTTATAAATCCATTTATTTTTTTTCCATCTTTTGTAGATTGAAACTTTTTATTTATTTTTTTTTCACTATCTCATTCAACAGGAAAATTTTCCAAACTTTAGTATTGGTAAAATATTTCATGTTTTTCCCCATACCTTAGACTATTGTGTTCCAGGTAACAAATACTTTATTTTCCTACGTATGTCTATCTAGTTGAGAGTATTACGATAATGCCTGCCCACGTACTTGAAGACATGAAAAGTTGTTACGGAATTTTCTCATCTTTGAAATTTTTTTTTCTAGTTTGTTTGGGTGTCCTCAAAAGCAGATTTGCTTTCATCAGAGCAAAGTACTTCTGATTTCCAAATAGCTATGCATGCGTTTTCATATTTCTGATAAAATTCTTCTGTGTAAAAATTTTTTTTACTCTCCGTATTCAGTGAGATTTTTGAATTATTTCAACTATTTATATAATAGAAAAAGTTCCCAAAATATTTGTGGCCTGTGTGTTAAATTTTTACAAAAACATACAAAACTGAATTATTTAAATAAAGTTTTTAAATATGTGAAACTTCTTTAAATACTTGTTTCACATATTTTTTTTTTCTTGTAGGAAACATTTTTAATTTTAGAAACAAATTTTGCAATTTTGTAACAGTTTGAAATATGATGCGAAATGATATGATACCTTTCATATTATGATGTGAAAAATATTTTTGTAAACGAAATGAAAAAAATGATACGAAATTTTTTTTATATTATTAGGATACTTTTCGTATTACTATATGAAAAATATTTTTAATGAAACGCAAAAATGATCCGAATAATTTTTTTATTTTACTATTATACGTTTCGTATTATGGTACGAAAATATTTTTTTGGGTATGTTAAATGCAAATATTTGCATTTGTATTTTAAATAAAATTAAAAAGCAATGTTTGAAGGTTTATTAAGGCTTGATTTTGAATTCTTTTTGAATTTTCTCATTAGCAAATCAATTTTCTTCATTTATGAGGATCCCAATTTGAATATAAATTATTTTGCCTTTCGATAATTTATATACTACTGGTGCAATATTTTTAAAAGTGAAATTTAATCAGATTAAAAAATTAAGTAACTTGTGAATTAATAAAAATAAACCATATATATGATGATAAATTCTTCCTTTATTATCAGAGCTAGTTAAAAAATAAATTGATTTTTTTAAGACTATATACGACAAGAAAATTGCTTTTCATTTATATAGTATATCATCAATATGGATAAATTTATTGAAGTAGTTTAGCATTGCATTTAACAAGAATAAGAGGAAAATTAAAAAAATCAATTAAACATCATCTATTTAAAAATTAGTTTGTAAAAGAACTTTTACAAAAATATTTTGATTTATATTTAAAGTTTATAATTGTAACTTTTGTTAAGACAACTGTTAGGTTTAAGATTTAACAAAAGTTCTCGAAGTGTATTATATACTAGTTTAAAAATTTTTTATTAGAATGAAATATCAAATTCAATAATTAACATTAAAATTAATTTTGAAACACATCAGGACATAAAATAAGACAAAATAAATAAACAAGCAAACAAAAAAAAAAAAAAAAAACTGTAGCAGTTTTAAACTAAATTTTTAACTTTTAGCTATTCATAAATCTTAAAGCTTTTTATTTTATGAGTTTTAATTAAAAATTAGGTATGCAAAGTTATAAATTTGCAATAATAAGGTAATTTATATTTAATTACTGTAAATGAATATATTACATAATTTTTTCACAAATTTTTTTTAATAATACCTCTTTACAAAGAATTTGAAGACAATATTTTAAATTTCCCGAAATTAATATTCATTGTTTAAGAAAATTATTACCTTCAAAATCTAAAGGGAATATTGAGACAATAAGCTTTAATAGCATGCTAATCTAAGTAAAATTGAATACTTTTGTCAATCTTTTCAACAAATTGTAAACTAAAAATAAGGTGTCAGGTTGCATAAACAAATGTTTAAAAAAACTGAAGCTACAAATTTTAGAATAACAAAAAAAATTTTTTTGTCGAAGTACAAATTTAAACGTAAAAAATGCAGTATAGAAGAATGGGAAACATGGAGGAATATGTAGTTAGACAGAAGAGACAGAAAATATGACAATAATACTATAGAAAGAGCATAAAACAAACATATGAAGGAAATAAAAATAATGTTCATATTACATTTACTACGATTAGTTTTTTAAATTATATGTTTATTTAGATATAGCTAGAAATGAGTTTTTAGAGATACGAATTTTTGTAGTTGTTTCTTATCCTACTTGGTCGACAGCAACATTTAGACCAAATCCAAGAACCCGTGAGAAAAACCGACGAGTCGTGACAAAGAGTAAAAAATGCAGTTTGCATTTGCAAAAACAAATTTCTTTTTGTTCTTGACTTTGCGGCACAAAGATATGGGACACCAAAGGGGAAAATCTAACTTTACCCCACCCGTTATATCCTCGGGTATTAGGTACCCATTTTAGTCGCCTTTTACGAGACGAGAGAAGAAACCCAAAGACGCACCCAAAGGGAAGTCTGACTTTAAACCCACTTGGTAATACTATCGGGCACTGGGTACACATTTTAGTCGCCTTTTACGACATGCATGGACTACAGTAGGGTTATTCAACCGGACGGACATGGGGGATACGTATTTTTAAAATAGGATTATAACGCTGCGGAAAGTACATTAGGTCTTAAAAATGGGTGAGCTTGGTTTTAAATTTAACAAAATGAAGCCGATTAAAGGTTTCTATATGCTGTATACAATACAGATTCAGTAGGGGAAGATAAATATATAATGGGTAAGATGGGAAGAGCCAGGGGTCAAATGGTTAGATAGCAAGGGCAAGATTCCCAAATTGGAAAATATGTTCAAACCAGGAAATATAACAGTTATGCTAATGGCTCTTCCTAGGTAATGCTAAATTTGCTACATATACACAATTTAAGTGA